>JAVTVY010016153.1:0-67179 GCA_036873755.1 Hanleya hanleyi | reverse complement strand
AACTTATGTTTAGCATGACATAATCATACAAACAATTCTGAAATATCGGCTCTTCTTTTCTCCAGAATTACATTTTAAAAGGTCAAAAAAGGTGTCCCAGTTTGCCCCAAGTTTGGGGATCACTGGGACACCCACTGAGGTGAAGTAGGACAATATTCATTTTAAATCAAGTATATACTGTTATGTATCATATGAGTTGATAAGATTCAACAGCGATGGCTAAGTTATTCACTATTTTAGACCCCTACATTACATAAAATATTTCTCAGCCGTCAAATTTGAAGAAAAAAATATTTTGTGTGATTCTCATTCAGACCCAAGCATTTGACTATGAAATTGTTAGGAATACTTATCAAATCCGATGGTATTATTAATAACTAGTATATAGGAAACAAATATACTGCACTATCATAACATTTTGGAACGAAAGTAAATCACACCATTTGATTACTATTGTCCCAGTGTGCCCCAGTAAAAGTGTCCCAGTCAGCCCCGTGTGCATGACTTTTGCCGTTTTGTGAAAAACACAAATAGATGCATCTGAGATAATAAATCGATACAATTAAATTGAACCTTTGTCCATCCCCTATCCAGAGTACCAAATGTAAGGAAGTGCCGTACAAAACTTAGTATAGCAAAATATCATCCGATCGGTCCTTTACTTGGACTGTTCAAAAACAATTTTTTTGCTCTCAATTTTTTACCACTGGTAGCTTTTACTTGTAAACAATATAGATGTTGGGGGTGGTAGCTTTCTGCTGATACTAATGTAATGTGATTCCTGTACTTAACAAAGGAGCTAGTTGGCTTGTCCCACTATGCACCATGTCCCACTGTACCCCAATCTCCCCTATTCAAGAAAACTAAAGAAATAAAACACTATTTAGTAGTCTACCGTTTGTCGGATCGGGGAAAAGCATATACTCTGTTATAGTATATTACTGCATATATCAGGTGTACAGTACATAGTGTTTTATTTCTTTATTTTTCTAGAATATGTAATTAATAAATCAACATAGGCCTACAGTTTGCGAGTGCCTTAGTAAAGTACAGGAAATAAGACTTACAGGCTAATTTGAAACAAGTACATGGCTGATCACACTTTTTTTCTTCTTTTTTTTTTGCACTTTTTATAATTTAATAAATTATTTTGTGTATGGCGACATACTGTGGTTACGTGCGGTGGTTTACGTGCAATCGATCAAATCGGGGGAAAGCGACAATATGATCACCTCACCAGACTTGATATGGCCCGACTAAGCTCAGCCAATCAAAACCTCTATTTGTCCGTCGAAGAAAATAGTTCAACCCAAATTGTCGGCGGATTGATTTTGTTTACAACTGTGTGTGAGAAGGATAATCGTTACTATATCGTTTTTTGTTTTGTTTTGCTGAATTGTGTCTTTATCATAATCTAGTATATTTGTTATGAACATTTAATTGCTGAGTTTAAATTCATCTCTGTAGTTTACTAATACTACAGCCAGCTTCTCGGCCCTATATTTTAACGTAGCAACTTCCGGCCGGGTGTTGTTAGGACCATGTGCTTTGCAAAACGTCAAAATCGGGAGTAACGGTATATATTTTGATTGTGTTCACCGTGTACAAAAAATGCAAGTCAAAGAATAGTTATGTTATCTGATACTAGTGGAACAATGTTTGGTCATACTATTGACCAGTTTCAAGAAGCGAATGTTACAACGATAACTTTAGTTACAACGACGGTGTTGCTGGGTGCTGCTTTCGTTTACAAGAAGTTATTACCGCGAGGAAACACTGAGGTTGGTGAAATTCTGTGAGGCTCACATAATAATTTTTTCCCAATGGCTTAGAGTATGGTCCTGAAAATTCACCCACTTGTCAATCTCGATACAAAGAGAATATTGAAATAAGAAAAATGAAAAACAACAATTTCAGATTTACCGGTAGGCCCTATATTTATTTTGTACGTAATTTTAGTCAGTGACAGTGGGAAATTATGTCGATCAAAACCAGTTAAGTATATTATGATTATGATAAATTGTCTCAATTGTCTTAATATTTTCAGACAAATCTCCCTCCTCACATTCCATCTACGATCCCCTTTCTTGGAGAGGCTGTGAGCTTTGGCCGGAGCCCAATTGAATACCTCATAGCTGCTTATGAAAAGGTTTGTATATATCTGCACATTTTGACCATTGATTCTGGCAGACCTGCTAGCCCAAAAACATCGGCTAAGGAGTCTATTTTTTTAGGTTGTTGCTGAATCTGACTCCTTAGCCCGAAGGATAGAGCCTGAAATGGAAATGACTAAATAAGACGACAGTCGCTCGATATCTTTAACTGCACACGGCGTGGGAAATTGGGATAGAGGCATAAAAAGCATTTTATCGAATAAATAATATGATTTGGCATCTCCAGCAATATGACAACCACCTAATGACTCCTTTAATTAGATGGAATCTGCCTCCAAACACAGATTTTGTCAAAAAAAACGTTGTGTTCTTTCTCCACGGTTGACAGGGACATGCGCAGAATATGGTTGACCTTTTGGCTCACGTCATCAAGAAATAGACCCATGCTGACTATAAACCAATAAGTGACGTGTGTTTATTCATGTGATCAGAAAGGTCACGAGATAAAAATACTCTTACAACATGTCAGAAATGCGCCAAAACGGGAAAATCAGTCAATGTTTTTCCCACATGTTTGATCACATTTTGTCAGCATCAAAAAAGTCATGAAAGATGGTACATGGTGAAAGGAGCTCAGGTCGGTCAAACTATATCAAATTGGCATATTATTTCTCTCCCGTTTTGTTATTTTCGCCAGCGAAAGATTGCAAAAAGTCACTTTTCGGGACATCAGATTTTATCGCTAAAATTTAACCTAGGAGCGCTCTGGGCTGTGATAGGAATGCCACGCCCCCTTACCTATTTTCGCCTATCGTAGCCAGAGTTTCTGGGTTAGCAGACCTGCCAATCTCTTGGATCCATGCTATATTTGAATACAACTAAAAATGCTAAAAATCTACCGTTGAAATTCAGAGAAATCTCACTAACTGAATCACAAGAAGTGCATTCTCTCTGCCCAAAATATAGAGGTGATAAAATTCAGGGAAAGCCTAATGATCGCGAATCCTCTTAGAATGACCGGAAATCGTAAAACAGTGTTGGTCAATTCCACCATGACTGATGGGACAAACAGCTCCCACTCAACATCTTTCTGACAACACATCTTTAGATAGTTACTGGTCCTGGTTTCAGGGTTATGATAGCAAAGGCAACATTTCAAACTTCTCAAAAACAACAGGGCTTTGGGTCATACCTGCAGGTGCCCGTAAGCAGCTTAATGTGACTGATGGGACTTTTGAGGACAGGTCCACTGTTTTCAACATACAGGTAACTTAAACAGTGTTGACTTGCTATCTGAATACCAGTCTGCATCGGTCTTAGCTGTTATAAATTGAACAGCCAGACCCTTTAGTTTCACAACATTGCAATGATTAACATTGGTATCTAAACTCTGATATACACCAGGACAAATAACCTGTGACCGATGGGACTCCATGTAAAAGACAGTGATTAATCTGAACTTCTATAGACCCTTTAATATGATAAATATTCCTACGAAGTACGCTACCATTTGCAAATTGTCCGGTAATGAGTGAGTGAGTCAGTCAGTCCATCCGAATCCTTTCGTCGACAGAATAAGGAGAACCGTTGACATTAGAACCTTGATTTTTGGCATGAACGTGCATTAGGGCATTGTTACCAGCAAGTTCTGAGCTGACCGAATTCTGGAGAAAATTTGATTTATAATTATTGAGATCTGGCGTCAGCCAGAGGCTCTTTAGAATGCTGTAGGGAATGAACAAAAGTGCAAACCGACTCACGGGATAGCCTTACGCTGCATGAAAGTAGTTCCACAGAGATGAGTTTTGGGGATCCTTAGTGGTTGAAAGGCTTTTGTATGTCTATATTTAGTCACTAATAGTCACTTAGCATATATTTGATCCCTTATCTGCATTACATATTACTCTGTTCATTGTTTTCCCACAAAATATGAGATTAATACGCTCTAAAGTATGGCAGACTGGTATCGTCACTTTACCAAAGCTTGGACTCTGCTGAGAAAATTATACAGTTTAGCTGGTTAGGTGTATATGTGAGATATGCTCTACCATAGCAGCCATTCTCATTATCACCTTTGCAGGCCACTGTTTGCTTTTCTCACAAGAGCAAGCTGTAACATATCTTATAATCTTTTCCTATCTTGTACTCCACCAGTCAACCTGTGGGATATCCAGAAAGTGTAATACATGTCTTGTCTTATCCTAACTTGTGACATAACCAGGGTTAGATCCAGATATTTTAACCAGAGTCCTTATTTGAAATAACATTGCCCGTATTTGAAAAAATGCAATTTTCAAGATGTCTTGCAAGAAGTCAGAAAGTCCATAATTTGCCATACATATGATGAAAAATTTGTCCATTGGGATTTTTTGGGTGTATTCTTGCAACACTTAATGTCAGTTTACATTTCACTTCACTTTCTGGCTGTTTCAAGTATGTATTCTGAAATAAAATCATTTGATTTTATGCAAAAATCAGTCATTTGATTTCATACCAGTGTCCTTTTTAAGGACGCTGTGGGACCCTAGATCTAAGCCTGATAACCATCATCAACCTTGATGCCCAGCCCTTCTCACTCATAACACTAAATCAATCTCTATTTACCCCTAGGTATAATCTCTCTTATTTCCCCCTAGGTACATGTATGTTCTGTACAAACTAACCTTAATCCCCTAGACTTCATTCCACTGGCTCCTTTTTCCATCGAATTCTCAACAGGTCAGTTTGCAATTAAAACGCAACACCAACAATACCATGTTAAAGAAGGTATCATATTGCTTTCTTTATGCTGGTTAAATTAACATGGTGGTGATGGTGTTCATCTGGAATCCCGAATTGACGTATTGGAGGAATTATGTATCAAGATAAAGAGCAAAATTCAGCTATTTTGGTTAAGTGAAGGTTGAATGAGCACCTACTGTAGTGTCTAATTGGACGGAAATTAATTGGGTAACACATGGTTAGCGTAACGTGTGCAACTTCCCTCATTATAGGACTACCTTTCATTGTTTCCACAGATCAATTTCACATAAACTACGATAAAAGTAACTCTGAAAATGGAAGTCATTGTGATATAATATTCTATATTTTGGCTTCCATTTTCGGAGTTACTTTTATCCTAGGACTGCCTTTCTTTGGTATGTCCAACTTCATTATGTCGGTACCTTTTAAGAAGGGCCGTTCGCGCCATAAATCCAAACGTTTAATGAATTTAAACGTTTAACTTGCACCAACCAATCAGATGTCATGAATTGACATTTGGAAGAACTTTCCTGTCCATAAGCAAACGTTTGCTGTTGTAACGTCCAATACTTTAGACGTTTCCTGTCAAAAGGCAAACGTTTCCAGTAGTAATATTCTAGACCTTTAAACGTTCCCGGTTTAAGGGAAATCGTTACCGGTTGTAATCGTCCAGTCAGATTTTTTTATTGCTGCCGCGTATGTTCAAACCTCAACATCAACACGTGTCCACTGGCAAAACGTTTCCGCTATGTAGTCTGTTTGAACCAATCAAAATAACCCTTACAAATATTCGCGCATATTGTATTCCTCATGCCCACCGTGCATCATGTCCTGCGCAAATTGTCCCGGTGCCAAAGATATTCTCCAAAACCTAATTTATACCGGAAACATTTGCCAGTGGAGATTTGCACGTGTTGGTGTAGATGTTGGAATACACGCGGCCCAAATAAAAAATCTGATTGGACGATCACAACCGGAAACGTTATCCTGTTAACCGGAAACCTTTAAAAGACCAAATTTGTCTTTTGACAGGAAACGTCTGAAGTCGCGAATTTACAACTGGAAACGTTTGCTTCTTAACAAGAAAATGTCAGTTCATAACATCTGATTGGTTGGTTCAAGTTTAATCGTTTAAACTTTTTAAAGCTTTACAATTTTTAAACGTAAGGATGCGTTTATGGCGCGAATGGCCCTTCATATACCTTGTCACAGGATGTAACTTGTGATTGCGTTTTAGCCACATACATTCGTGCCTGGTGCCACCTGTGCCTAACTTGAAATTAAATATATAATTGTGCGTTTATTTCATTACAAACTTATCCCCCAATAACCCAGCTGCCAGATCTCATTAAAGCCCACAGGCTCTAGTTTTTTTATTATTTATTGATGGCTCAGCGTTTCACTGTGACTTTTGAAGGTTCCCTGATGTGGCATATCATGTTGGACACACCGGTTCTCATAAAATCACCGAAGTTAGGCGACTTTGAGCCCGGTCAAGACTTGGATGGGTGACCTCGTGCTGTACTCGGCATTAGATATTTTCCAGGAGGCGGGTCTTCTGAGAGAAAGGCGACAGTGCAAAGAGAAGCTTCATGAGAATGATGAATTTGCATTGTACTATACTTGAAATATCATATTTAGGGTTTATGACATCAATTAATGATTTGCCGTTATCCTTCAGTATGGGCCGGTGTTCAGCTTCACCATGGTTGGAAAGACGTTCACCTATCTCATTGGGTCCGAATCTTCAGCCCTTTTCTTCAACAGTAAGAATGAGGACCTGAATGCTGCGGAGGTTTACGCTCACCTGGTTACACCTGTGTTTGGTAAAGGTGTTGCTTACGATGTACCCAATTCTGTGAGTACTGTATCTATGTATTTACATGTATGATATAGTACAGTAAAATAAATAATAGAGAGGTTAGTTTGAAAATGTACAGACCTGTCCTGATCCAGGCCGTTTTTGAACCTGTTATAATGGGCGGCAAAAGTTTTAGCTTTAGTTTATTTAGAAGGAGGTCCCATGGGAACAAGTCCCATTTACAGGAAGTTGGGCCCCCAATTGGGCATAGTAATGCAAGTCATGTTGCTAAATATCAAGTTCTCAGACGTCTGTATTTTAGACCATACACTGGAATCCAGAATGGCTGCAGCATGTCAATATGCAGGTTGTCATGCTATCATGCTAACCCCAACCAGTATGGTTGCAGTACCGGCGGTATACCTCTGTGCAAGGTATAGTTACCATGCTGGAACCATACTGCAAAATTCTTCCAGCATGGTTGCAGCATCTCTATGGAGATTGTAGATAGCATGCTGGAACCATGCTGCAAATTCCCAGCATGATTGCAGCATGCCTCTGTAACATGTGTAAGGCTGTAGCTACCATGCTGTAAAAATTTTCGAGCATGGTTGGAGCATATATTTAAATATTGAACCATGCTGGTTCCAGCATGTACTGGAACCATGCTGGTAATTTCATGCTCATTGCTGGGACCATGCTGGATATCTGCTGCAATTCCATAAGGGATTAATCACAACAATCTGTGTTGTCCTATTGAGTTGGATTTCACATCAGGCAAATCAGAGAAATTAATGATACGGGTGAATTATGACCTAAATTATCTTCAATATGTATTATAGCACCATTTATAAACCAACTGCTTGTATGTTTGGTCGGATTGTAGATATTCATGGAACAGAAGAAGATATTTAAGACTGGGTTGAACATTGCCCGGTTCAGGGACCATATACCCATGATAGAGGAGGAGACACAGCTCTACTTTGAAAGATGGGGAGATTCTGGAGAGAAAAGTAACTCAATATCACAATAACCAGTTGACAGTAACTAACTGATCATAGTAACTAACTGATCAGATTATCTAATTGGTCAGAGTAACTAACAGATCACAGTTGCTAACTGATCACAGTAACTAACTGATCAGATTATCTAATGAATGATAGTATCTAACAGATCACCGATACTAACTGATCATAGTAACTAACTGATCATAGGAACTAACTGATCAGATTATCTAATTGATCAGAATAACTAACTGATCACATTTGCTAACTGATCACAGTAACTAACTGATCAGATTATCTAATTAATCATAGTATCTAACAGATCACAGTTACTAACTGATCACAGTAACTAACTGATCATAGTAACTGATCATAGTAACTAACTGATCATATTATCTAATTGATCACAGTAACTAACTGATCATAGAAACTAACTGATCATACTGACTAACTGATCACATTATCTAATTGATCAGAGTGACTAACTGACCAAAGTAACAAACTGATCATGGTGACTAACTGATCACAGTAACTAATGGATCATAGTGAGTAACTGATCATAATGGCTACTGATCATAGTATCTAATTGATCACAGTAACTAACTGATCATATTAACTAATTGTTAACAGTAACTAAATGATCTTAGTATCTAACTGATCACAGTAACTGACTGAGCACAGTAACCTAGTCACAGTATCTAACTGACCACAGAAACTAACTGATTATAGTATCTAATTGATCGTAGTAACTAACTGATCATATTATCTAATTGATCACAGCAACTAACTGATCATAGAAACTAATTGATCAGATTATCTAATTGATCACAGTAACTAACTGATCAGAGTAACTAACTGATCATAGTAACTAACTGATCATAATGACTAACTGATCATGGTATCTGATTGATCACATTATCCAACTGATCACAGCAAATAACTGATCACACTTTACTGAGAATAGTAACTAACTGATCACAGTAACTGATCACAGTAACTTGGTCACAGTATATGATTGATCACAGTAACTAACTGATCGAAGTAACTAACTGATCATAATAACTAACTGAGCATAGCAACTAACTGATCACATTAACTAGCTGATCGCAGAGACTAACTGAGCATAGTAACTAACTGAGCATAGTAACTAACTGATCATAGTGACTAGCTGATCACAGTATCTAATTGGTCACAGTAACTAACTGACCACAGTAACTAACTGAACATAGTAACCAGCTGATCACAGTGACTAACTGAGCATAGAAACTAACTGATCATAGTGAATAACTGATCACATTGACTAACTGAGCATAGTTAACTGATAAAAGTAACTAGCTGATCACAGTGATTAACTTAGCATAGTAACTAACTGATCATAGTGACTAACTGATCACATTGACCAACTGGGTTTAGTAACTAAACTGATCATAGTAACTAGCTACTAAGAGTAAGAAATGTTACAGTTACCAGCTGATTACTATAACTTCCTGATTACAGTAACTGATTTTAGTAAATAATTATAGTAATTAAATTACTGATTCAGTGATCAATTGATTACATTTACTGGTTACAGTAATTGCCTAATGATAACAATAATTAATAATTATAGTAAATTAGGCTATAGTGTAGCCTATGGATAACTACATGTAGCTGTGCAGCCTCAGGATATATTGTAGCCTAAGGACATAAGAGTAACCTGAGGATATATAATCCTTTATCCGTAAAGGATAACAGTGCAACAATATATTGGTATGTATTCCCTTTTCAGATTTACTGGATGCTGTCAGTGAACTGATCATCCTCACAGCCAGCAGGTGTCTTCATGGTAACTTTACTTCTGACCACTCAACTGCAGTCTCGCCCTCAGTTGTGTGACACTTTAACAGTATAACCCCTCAACTGGCTGATCCTTCAATCGTGTGACCCTTCAACTGTGTGACCGCATAACTGTGTGGCCCCTAATCGTCTGACCCCCTCAACTATGTTCCCTCTCAAATGTGTGAACCAACTTTATCTCATTAAGGCATACGGTAGTAGTCACAGTCATGGCATAAGGCATTTGGCAGTGTGTTCAGGCATTTGACAGTGTGATCAGGCATTTGAACGTCATGGGTTGATGGATTTCACGTAGTGGGATAAGGCATTTAACAGTGGGATGAGGCATTCAGCGGTAGAAAGATAATGCATCTGACAGAAGTGAGATAAGGGCTATCTATACATAGCTTGTAACTTTCTAACAAAACATTACGACCAATGGTCATTATTTCAGGCTCGTGTCTCTCGAGTATACTCAGGATGTTTAAGGGGCATAACTTTTGACATAGAAATTTACCCTTATTATGATTTAACTGATGCTAGTTTCTATAATTGCAGGTAAAGAGGTGAGGTCAGTACTTGATGAGAGAGTGGCCCAGTTATACTCCGACCTAGATGGAGGGTTTACTCACCTAGCCTGGCTGTTACCTGGCTGGCTTCCTCTACCCAGCTTCAGGTACGTCTGTGTAACTATTAAAGGTAACATGACTCAGATATACATGTACTCTGACCTAGACGGAGGGTTTACTCACCTAGCCTGGCTGTTACCTGGCTGGCTTCCTCTACCCAGCTTCAGGTACACTTAATACCTTACCACATCACCAACCACACTGCTAGAATTGTATGGACATCATTTATTATATAGGCAATACAGTATCCCAGGGGCACGTGGCTGACTGATTTACCCGATACCAGGTATGTCCTTTCCATTCAAAGAAATAAACATGACATGGAAACAATAGCGGTCGTACATTTGAATAACCGAACAGAACAATAGTTTGATCGTTTGAAACCCAACCATGGGGTTCTCGGGTGTAAAAAGGAATAGGACCCTACCCGTGGGCTTCCCGGGTGTAAAAAGGAATAGGACCCTACCTATGGGGTTCCCGGGTGTGAAAAGGAATAGAACCCAACATCATTAATAATATGAATAAAATATACTTGAAAGTGACGTTAAATTTCCTTCACCCACCCACCCTCATTTGAAACATGAAATAAAAGTGTCGGAGAGATCATGCAGAGTGAATTCTATGGCTACTGCTTACCACCGCTAGTATGAACCAATGGCAAGGTCAACATATATCAACCAATCGGATACAAGTTAACCCCAATATGGGCAATTCCAGCGTGACTCAGGTTACATTCAGAGCCCCAAGAGCAAATTCAATTTGCTCAGATTTTAATATAAATGACATGTAATAACCCACATTCAGCAGTTATTTACTTCAGGGTGAGACCTAACCAATTACACAACCAGTTGATCGTCTAAGTTTAAATTGTAACTTTTATGTACAAAAACAAGAGCGTGACTCAGGTTACGAAAAAAAGACATGACCCCCAGACCACTATTGTTCAAACAAGATTTCTCTTCAAATTAATTGTTTGAGAGAATTCATCAAACTTTCATTAAACAAAGTACATCGGTAGCTAAATATTTGTGCAATATTGAACCTGATATATAATAGTAACAGGGAGATAATTAAAGAAGATCGCGTGACTCAGGTTACTGTGACTCAGGTTACAGTTTGTCCGGGGCTAAACATTGATGCAAAACTTTACTCAAAACAGAACATGCAACACTAGTAATACTGGAACAAAGCTATATGATAATTCTAAATGTATTTGGATAGAAGAAGTTGCTTTTTATCATGTTTAGTTGCAAGGAAATGAAATGACCCCTAGACCACTATAGTTCAAATGAGATTTCACTTTGAATTAATTATGTGAGAGAATTCATCAAATATTGATTAAACAAAGTACATCCATATTAAAATATATGTGCAATATTGAACTTGATATATAATAGCAACAGGGAGATAATTAAAGAAGATTGCGTGACTCAGGTTACCGTGACTCAGGTTACAGTTTGTCAGAATCTAATCGTTGACACAAAACTGTATTCAATACAGAATATGCAACACTATTAATATATGAAATGATGCTGCATGATAATTCTGAACATGTTTGGTTAGAATACACAGATTTTTATCATGCTAAGTTCATTATTACCTCTCCATCATTGCAGTATGATGGTCCAGTTTGTGGTACACATGATATGTGTAGTATTTCAGATGATAGGACTTAATCATTAAGACCAATTCAAAAGAAACAATTCAACTTGATGTGCCGTTCGATACACACATACACTCTAGAAGAACTTGCATAAATGCAAGCACATACATGTATTGCACCCAAAAGAATCCAAATGCAAATATCACACAACTAATGCCAGTTCTGGAGATGATTTGCCTACATTGTACATTGAATCTACGGTCTTCATTATCAATAGGAATGATTGGTGTAGTTTATATCTTGTTTCGAAGACAAATGTACATGAACGACAGAGAAGAGTTCAGCAATCCAACTCTTAATATCACTTAAGGTGCAGTGGAACTACATAGCACAAAATCCCAAATTAGGATATTATGCACAAATGTGTAGAGTCATACTTGAAGGTGGAAAAAATCGCAATATAACTGATCAAAATTTTGGTCTCAAATATGTATGTCATCAATGCATATGTATAGTAGTTTTTACAGCTGTAAAGTTGCAGTTATTTTCTTTGGATTATGTGTAATGAGATGCCCATCAAACGTGACTCAGGTTACATGTGACTCAGGTTACAATTTTCAAAGTACCAGCATTTTTTTTCTATTCAATATATATGAGCAGCTTTATCAGAAATGACTAAGGCATAAGTAAGACAAAGAAATTATGAAATATTTCTCTAATGCTGCTCAGGGATTTTTATCAGTTTAGAAACAAATCATTTTTCGTGACTCAGGTTACATCATATAACATGATAGCATATACAACTGTGTATACTACATAAACTAAAGGGAATTTCAGCTACCTGCATTTTCTGGTTAAAGTACATGATTAGGCCAATGTATTGTAGACAATAGATAAAGATTTATTCAATAAAGTAAGAGTAGCCAAGATGACAAATCTACCTTATGATGAACAGAGAATTTTATGCTATTTTGCATGACATTTCATAAAAAAATAGAAGTCTATTAGTGGATTAAAACCCACATAAAATATTATTTCCACGAACTTAGGAATATAAACTATGTTATAGGAAAAGAATTAGTAGCATACCATAAGGTTTATTTTTTACTGATCATGTCCATGTTTACACGGAATTGCCCATATGTATCCGGGATACTGTGGAGTGTCATAGGACCTATATAATAACACAATTTCAACTGGTGTTGTGGTACATATGTCAGAGAAATCCAAAGTTGATGACCCATGTTTTGAACAGGGAAGATAAACTGCTGCATTTTCCCCGAAAAAAAACCTGGTTGCCCATAGTTATTGAATGACGAGTGTACTAAATGGAGAAAGAAGAAACGTTTTATTTGGCCTGAAGTGATGATTGGAGAACCAAAAATGTCTTCATTAACTCTGTTCCGGTACAGCTTGTGTATATTTACTTGTTCATACACTAGTTATACGTTTTTTTCATCTTTTGCTAACAAACAGGAAGCGAGACAAGGCACATGTGGAGGTGAAGAAGATATTCTACGATGTGATCCAGAAAAGGCGTAATTCTGGTGATATAGAAGACGACATGCTGCAGACCCTGTTGGACTCCACCTACAAGTAAGCTGGCATCTATTCTCAATGACCATTGTGAAAAGAGTTTCACCTAGTCCATGAACAAGTACATGCCATCTTCCACAGTGCTAGAACTATATGGTCGCCTATTCGCCATTGGCAACGAAAAAATAGAAAATGACGAGCAAAATCTTCAAGAAGTCGCCAAGATGACGAGGAGAAATCAAGGTCTGTTGCCATTATTTGAAAGTAATGTGGCAAGTAAATTAATGGTATCTGACATGTTTAATAGCCGATGTGAGCTAAGGCCAGCAAACAAGTTTTATTTGTTAGTGATCGGCGACCGAATTTGCGCTGGAAATGGAAGACGGTCAGACTTCCGCTGGGGGAAACTTTCATAGGGTGATTTCTGCTGAATAGTGTCGGCCATCAGTAATGCATAGAGTTACATCAAGAATGTTATCACGGATTGGAGTCTACTTTCCTTTCGCTGCATGTTCGAAGATGCTGCATAATGCATGCATGTTTTTAGACTGCATAATGGACCTGAGCCCTGATGATGTATTATATCTTTTTCAGTCACGTGATGTATTGTGCATTCATTCATTTGTATGATAGGAGATAATTTCTAACATCGCTTAAGTAACACAAAACTGATTAAATTGTCAACGCACAGCACATGTGCTGCAAGGCGTGACGTCCAATCTGTAACCCGTTACAAGAAATTAAAGCATTTGGTAGGGGACAGAAATCGGTTTCAAGTTCAAAACCTAGTATTAAATCGATTTAGACCTCGGTCTAACTCCACCAGTTACTGCTTTAATTCCTCGGTAAAAAAATTTAGGCATAAGATTAAATGCCGGAGTTCATTTGTGGAACTGAATTTGATTTAATTCGCGGTCTTGATCCTTCTTGTCCGAGGTATATAACTTTCAAGTCCTAAGCTTTAGTCTGCCAATCAAAGCCGAGTTTCTAGTCTGATGTTTAACTGGATAGAGAAAACATTGGACTAGAAACACGATTTTTATTGGTGGACTAAAGCCCAAGACGTGAACATTTTATACCTCAGACTAGAAGGATCAAGACCGCAGATTAAATAAAATTGATTTTCAGAAATGAACTCCAGGATTTATTCTTAGGTCTAAATCGATTTATTCTGCGGTTTAGAACCATTTAGAGAGAGGAATTGAAGAAATAATTTGACTAGTGGACTTAGATCGCGGTCTTAATCGATTTAATCCTAGGCATTGAAACCTATTTCTGCCCTCTACCGACAACAATATCCTGCTGTGCCAGTCCAGGGACCTCGCGCTGGCAATTAATTGATGTCGCGTTACAGGAGGGAGGTGGCAGGCTAATTGAATTGTATTACGATCCCAACCTGCCATTTAATTGTCATGGATGTTGGGGGCCTGCATTGCATCAAGGGATAGAAGTGAGATAAAACGTCGTCAGGCTTCAGACCTATTTCAAAGATGATTTTGAGAAAGAGAAAAGGCTTCACTGCTGTTAGAACAATCAGCCCATGTTAAAGAGGTAGTAGCGTGATTTTAATTGTTTGGGTAAACTGAACATCATGATACCTGCAACATTTTCCAAAGGCTTTTCAAGTCTGAGTCTCGAAGTCTTGAATTTTGTATAGGGACCAATATTGTTAGATTCTTCAATTCAGTCTATCAAACAAGATGGGAAATGACTGAGATGGTGTCGAATAACATGACCTGGTGTTCATGACGTCATGTTAGAAGCCATCATAGTATGATAACAGTTTTATGATGTTGCAAAGCATCACGTTCAGAATGCCGATGCGCATTTTGCGACGTCATCTCAGGTACTGTAAGTGCAGGTGATGTCATGTTTTTCAGACAATGTCAGAAATGTGATTTCAATGCCCGTGATTTTAAAAATTGAGGTCGCAGAAAAATGTTCACCATAGTTGGTCTCAACTTTTATCGAAATGTTATTTGCTGAATATTTGCTAAATGACGCTACCACCTCTTTAAAAAGTTAAAACCACTTAATTAATTTTCTGTGTGAAATCCACATGATTGGCTTTAGCATGGTAACGGACTGGCACTATGACATGGGAGATAACTCTTTTGCACAATTCAGACTATTCCTCTGTGAGTAAATGCAATATTTGCTTGCTTTGCAATATTTGTGGGGACTAAATTTTTGCCTTTACTCGCCGAATGGCGACTCACTGAAAATGTTATTTTCAAGCAGTGTTCCACATTATTTCATGGCTTTCAGATCAAAGGCCACTGAAAAAACCCTCATTATCAGTAAATATATAAATTTTGGTCACTTTTTAGATTTCCTATCATATGCAGGTATAATCTGTACTCTGCCTGGGGTTGTTGTCATGATCTGTTACACAATGTCAAACATCTGGTTAAGATTTTGAAGTATATCTTTGCCAACAAGGGTGTGGACGATCAGTAGGTCAGTAATTTAACCAGTGATACGGTACAGAGTAAATCCACTCTCATTGATGACCTCCTATGTGTATGATTGTTTTGTAGAAGTGGTGATAAATTGACGGATGATGAGATTGCAGGCATGCTGATTGGTCTCTTGTTAGCAGGGCAACACACCTCGTCCACAACCAGTGCCTGGCTTGGCTTCTTTATCGCCCAAAACAAACACTTGCAAGTGAGTAGCATTTTGGAATTATCTAGTTATAAATCTGACGCCTCGGCTCATATTTTACGGAGTGCTCCTTTACAGATGTATTAATTTCTGATTTTGTGATGTATGCTTGAATATAATCAACTATATCTGAAGAACTGTGTTTGATACAGCTACTACATTTTGGAAACTTGTATTCTAGAAGCCAACAAAGAATTATTCGCCTCAGCCCTTGCTTTACAGAGTTATATCCCTTTTCGGTGCAATAATCTCTGATTTTGTGATATTTGCTTGAATGTAACCAGTTGTTTCAAATTATTTGTTGTTTTTTTTCAACAGCTACCAAATCATGAGGAAACTTTTCATCTAGTTGTCTTCAAGATGCCTACAAAAAAATTAGTTCTCTCAGCCCATATTTTATGTAGTTATACCTCTTTCCAGATTTAATAATCTCTGAATTTTGTGATATATGGTTGAATGTACAAGCTATATCTGTGTTCGGTACAGCTACTAAATTTAGAAACTTTTTATCTAGTTGTCTTCTAGATGCCTACAATACAATTAGTCATCTTGTCCCATATTTTTTGGAGTTACACCCTTTTTTGTCCCCCGCTACTTAGTAGGGGGGGGGACTTAGAAACACTGGTGTCCGTAATTCCGTGAGATTTTCTTGTCCGGACAATAACTCGTGAACGATTACCGATCAACTTCAAACTTGGGGTGTGCCTTGACATTGGCGAGAGGACGGTTGGGATTGTTTTCCAGCAATGTGCGTAATCTAATATGGCCGCCGTCAGCCATATTGGATTATAAGCAGTTGGATCTTGTCCGGACAATAACTGGAGTACGATTCAACTGATCTACTTCAAACTTGGGGAGCGCCTTGACATTGGTGAGAGGACGGTTGGGATTGTTTTTCAGCAATGTGCGTAATCTAATATGGCCGCCGTCAGCCATATTGGATTATAAGCAGTTGGATCTTATATTTTCTTGTCCGGACAATAACTCGTGAACGATTTAACCGATCAACTTCAAACTTGGGGTGTGCCTTGACATTGGTGAGAGGACGGTTGGGATTGTTTTCCAGCAATGTGCGTAATCTAATATGGCCGCCATCACCCATATTGGATTATAAGCAGTTGGATCTTGTCCGGACAATAACTCGAACGATTCAGACGATCTACTTCATACCTGGGGAGTGCCTTGACATTGTTGAGAGGAGGATTGGGATTGTTTTTCAAGGACGTGCCTAATCCAATATGGCCACCATCGGCCATACTGGATTTCATTGGATTTTAAGCAGTTTGCTCTTGTCCGGACAATAACTGCAGTACGATTCAACTGATCTACTCCAAACTTGGGGAGTGCCTTGACATCAGTGAGAGGACGGTTGGGATTGTTTTTCAACAATGTGCATAATCTAATATGGCCGCCATCAGCCATATTGGATTATAAGCAGTTGGATTGATACATGTCGTATGTCACATCTTCCCAAGCATACGTCTTCCACCACGCTCAGTGCTCGCTTCTCGCTATGCAATTTTATCGTTCTTTTTTTCCTGACCTTCATGATTTCTTATGATTGTTGTCACCCAACTGCATAACCCAATCTGACTACCATAATCACTCACATTGCTCTTTTATTGGACTGATCTTACAAAACACAAATAAATGTAGTGTTCCCCGCACCAGCAGTACTACTTATAGTGTATAACTTGACTGTCAACACCTTAAAATATTTAAATGCAACCACTACCTCACCGCTGTGGGGTGCATCGCTCATCAGCGATATCTCCATTTTCAAATCATACTCTTCATCAATGATATGAGATATCATCGATCACAAAAAATCGACCACATCCACCATAACTGGCACTGCTGCTGCGGGGGCCATGGACCTCTATGGTCGATTTTGATTATAAAATTGAAATCCGTAGCATGTGCTACATGTATTTCGTGAAAAAAGGGTCTAATCAAATCATTCAAAGTGCTTCAGACACAAAGGGCCCCTTGGAAGAAAAGATTTTCCTGCAGTGTCATAAAATGCCAGTCCCTCACTGTAAGACTGATATATATTCATGTATTTATATTACCCCTTGGCTATTTTGACCTCCGGTTATGGTCATGATGGTTGTCTCGTATGTCCATTCATAGGTTGGTACGTCCGTTCATAACCATATGTTATGCAGAACAGCTACTAGATTTCAAAAACTTATTTATCTAGTTATATATCGGACGCCTATCGAAAATGACTCCCGTCGGCCCATATTTTACAGAGTTATGTCCCTTTTCGAATGTATTTATGATTTTGTGATACATGCTTGAATATAACCAGTTGTATCTGCAGAACTGTGTCTGTTACAGATTACAGGTACATTTTGGAAACTTTTTTATCTAGTTATATTCTAGAAGCTTATGAAAAAATAGTCGCATCTGCCCTTAGTTTACGAAGTTTTGCCCCTTTTCAGTTGTGATAATCTCTGATTTTGTGATATGCTTGATGTATCAGTTATATCTGATTAAATGTGTTTGGTACAGCTATACACTGTATGTACCTAATTATGAGGAAACTTTTTATCTAATATTCTAGTGCTTACAACAATTATTGGTCTCCGCCCACATTTATAAAGTTGTGCCACTTTTCGGATGTAATAATCTCAGATTTTTGTATGTATGGTTGAATGTAACCAGTTGTATCTGCAGATCTGTGTTCGGCACAGCTATAAAATTTTGTAAACTCATTTATCTAATTGTATTCTAGAAGCGTACAAAAAATTAATGGTCCTGGCCATTGTTTTACAAAGTTATGCCCATTTTCAGGTGCAATAAGACTTGTGTGCATGTTTGAATGTAATCAGTTATATCTGAAGAATCATGTTTGATACAGCTACCAAATTTTTGAAACTGATTTATCTAGTTTTATTCCAGAAGCCTACAAAAAAATTATTTATCTCAGCCCTTATTTTACAGGGTAACCAAGCTCAGGCCTCGAAAATTGGTTCATTGACGTAACCGAAAAATCGGTTACGGTAAATTTGGCTTGCATAACCTATTGTTCGGTTACGATGTTAATTTTTACGTAACCAATTGGTTTCGCAAAACGGTTACGTAATTACCCATTACAACAGTGTACCGTCAACGAGTGAAAAAAAAGACTGTCCACAGCACGTGGGCAGCGACTGAACAGACAAATGAGTTAACATACGGGAATGGGATTGTACACGTAAATCGCTCCCACCATTCATGGTTGGCTGTTGTGACTCTGGCTGTATAATTCATTCGCCATTTCCTTGTGATTCCATTGAAATCCTGATTGAAAAAGAGAGGTTGAACACGCCGCCTGCAAATTTAGAGATGGCGGAAGTGACAACGAGTGTTAACCGCAAGCTCCGCGCTCCGAGATAATTCCTCCACGAGGAGCTCCTCATGCCACCTCTGCTGCTAGCTCTGTGAAGAGCGCCTCACGGAGCAACAACCTTGGAGCGAGAAGGCTTGGGGGTAACCCTTTCAACTCGTACAAGTTTGATAAAGCTGTTTCCTGGCCGCTATTGGTTTATCACATAATAGTATGCCGGCCCTGAACCCAGGATAGACAAAACAGTCTGTGCAAGCTGACAGACAGACACCTGCCACGTGGTTGTCTACAAATTCAATACAGACAGGGCCGAGTTTGCGACTTAGTTTCGCTTTTAAAACATGCTGAAAGACACACGTCATGTGTTTAAAGTTTGCACAATAGACAGACAGAGAAGAGGTTGGGACTTCTGGTACCAGAACATATGTCCAAGAAGCGCATTCACGTAACCGATTTTTCGTTCTGGCCATTTCTGATTTGCGTAACCGACACGCGAACGATCGTTTCGTTCGCGCCAAATTTCGAGGCCTGAAGCTGTTATATTTTTTTCTTCTTTCGCACAGACCAAATACATGTGTATTCATCTGCCCTCGCACATAGGGCAGCGTTCGAAATGGCAGCCTGCTATTGGCTAAAAGCTGGCCAAAATTTTGACAAAGCAGGCAATGTAAAAAATGACCTGCTAAAAGAAAAAATCTCGACCGAAAGTAGCAGGCCATAATTTTCCTGGCCATTCCTAACTGTATATAATTTTGTTTCCATTTCACACAATGTAAATTGAATTATTCATGGGCGATATCATCGAACAAATACGCCACTAAATGCGGGTGTAAAACTGAAAGTACGAACGAAGCA
Source organism: Hanleya hanleyi (assembly GCA_036873755.1). Lineage (NCBI taxonomy): Eukaryota > Metazoa > Mollusca > Polyplacophora > Lepidopleurida > Hanleyidae > Hanleya > Hanleya hanleyi. Next base: position 47,079 of record JAVTVY010016153.1, on the reverse strand, counting down.
CGATGCCTCTTCAACTTCTGGCTGCGTACTGGCATTACAGTTATATTTCCCTTGCTTAATTCCTTGATGTAATTATCTCCCTTGGGAGATCACTTCCAGCTTCTTGACGGCTTGCGAAGAATATGTCGCAAAAAACTGTCCAACTGTCAACGCTGAAGTCGTGGAAATGCAACTGGATTGAGATTTTACAGTATGAAAAGCGCAATGGACAGCAAGTCGTAGTTAACTGTTAGCGCTATGTAAAAAATACGAGGACAGAATAAAAACGCTAAGAAACTATCAACAGACGTGGGTTTATGGTACTCCAAATGTGAAGAAAGATGCGGTTGTTACACACGCCAACGGTGAATCTCACAAAAGGGCAGAGGTCTTGGAAAGGTCTGTGAAGTCGTGTGACGCAGTCAGTATGTCGGCACCTCTTCCCACTTCCCTTATATGTGTTCTAATTCTATCCTTAGAGAAAAGGGCCAGTCAACAGTGGAGGCCACGCCAATAGGCCAGGTACTTGATTATTGGTGAATTTACACATATAAAAAAAAATAGCTGTCCAACTTCATAAATAGCAGGTGATGTTAGATTTGACCTGCGATTTTTTTTTGATGAAAGAAATAGCAGGTCATCACAAATTTTCTAATTCGATCCATGTAGGGGCAGTAGTTAAATACAATTACATGTAGCATGAAATGTTATTTGGGTCAGCCTTCAATATTACTATTTCCTTCAAATCAAAACAAAACACTGACTCAATGTCTATCATTATTTTGGCGAAACTTTCAGAGAGAAATGTGTAAAAATGGAAAAATAAAAATGTATGTTATTTTTTTTTTTTGCTGCATGCAATACAAGGGGTTGACGCGCCCCTCAACATGCTAATAAACTAACGTGGCCGTGCCTGTGAAGGGTTGACACGCCCCTCAACATGCTAATAAACTAACGTGGCCGTGCCTGTGAAGGGTTGACACGCCCCTCAACATGCTAATAAACTAACGTGGCCGTGCCTGTGAAGGGTTGACGCGCCCCTCAACATGCTAATAAACTAACGTGGCCGTGCCTGTGAAGGGTTGACACGCCCCTCAACATGCTAATAAACTAACGTGGCCGTGCCTGTGAAGGGTTGACACGCCCCTCAACATGCTAATAAACTAACGTGGCCGTGCCTGTGAAGGGTTGACGCGCCCCTCAACATGCTAATAAACTAACGTGGCCGTGCCTGTGAAGGGTTGACGCGCCCCTCAACATGCTAATAAACTAACGTGGCCGTGCCTGTGAAGGGTTGACGCGCCCCTCAACATGCTAATAAACTAACGTGGCCGTGCCTGTGAAGCTAGAAATTTATTTCATTCAGTCTAAATTGATCATAGACCTGGGGAATACAGTACTTCATTGAGGATGACCTGACCATGCTGACAGACATGAACAACGTTAACTACTGGTCATAACATACATGTACATGTACAAACCTGTCAGCTCTGAGCAGAGTTATGGCATCTCATCAGCGTTTGCTTCTGTACATGAACAGTTTTACATGTAGGTGAATAATCTTAAATATTTCTGACATTAAACATGTTAAATAAGGATAACGAAAGCCATGAGAGCCTAAAACACTGTACAAAACCTGTCAGCTCTGAGCAGAGTTATGGCACCTCAGTGTTTGCTTATGTGCATGAACAGTTTTAGGTGAATAATCTTAAATATTTCTGACATTAAATAGGGATAACTAAAGCCATGAGAGCCTAAAACACTCTGCCTTTTCTTGATACGTTTTACTGTGGACTGACATGATTGTTTATATGACCAGTTAATTATCATGATTAGTTAGTATTTATTGATAATAAAGGCTCTCATATACTTATTTTAGGAATAATCACCAGAGAATTACAGGAGATGTGTGCAAATCCGTACTTATTTTGTGATTAAAGAGAATAGTAGGCTACATTTCAAGTGAAAAGCTGCATTGCTTCATCGCCATGATTTATCTGTAAATGTATGCCTTGTGAGCACTTTAATTACACTGATAACATTTAGTCAGACTCCATCCCGTATTTACAGACAGCATTGAAAAATATGCTTTGCATTGAATGATGAATGTAAAATGATGAATGTAAACACCAGCATATTATAGCTGATTCTGTATAAGGCAATACATACTTCACATTAATCTCTTCAGTAATTTGACTTGCAAATTTAAAAAATCTCTTTATGTCACACTGACTTTACTCGTGTTTCATTATGGTTTTACATGTCCTTCTGTAGTGTAGTGCTTTTAAAAGCTTTTTCAGACAATAGCTTGAGTTAACTAAACTTACACTTCAATGATCTTCTTGAAAGTTCACAGGTATGTTGTTGATGTTGCAAGGGAGTAAACCAGGAAGGTATTGATACCAGTATAGGCGCCCAACTTCTCATGCCCTAATAATATTTGTTTTTCCTTAAAACAAACCCTGCAACATCATTAACATGGCGAGGAATCCCAAATCATTTATGAGGATCACTGTGCTGGCATATTTGGCATACGTCTTTTCAACCTCGAGTATGTAATATGGTGGATCCTGGAACTTTTCCGAACAGTGCAAAGCACCCTGGGGGAGGCTGCTCGAACTGTTTTCTGGCAGATTACCTCCAGAGTTAGATACAGGGTCTCACAGCGTCCTTAAAAAGGACACAACTATAAAATCAAATGACCATTTTTCCACAAAATCAAATGACTTTATTTTAGAAAACTCATAGATTATCAGGGGCAAAAGGCACAGTAGTTTGTGTAAAACACTCAAAGAACACAAACTGACAATGTTTTGGCATGTTCAACACCAATTAAGCGATATTAGCCATTTTGCAAAATTAGTTTTTTCAAATAACGACAAAGCTTTTTTCAAACAAGGACTTTGGCGAAAATCCTGCATCTAACCCTGACCTCATTCCAAAGTGTTTCGAAATGCCAATAAATATCACAGTCAAATAGAACTGTTGTAAAATGGCATGTGGTGCGCTAGCTGCCAAGAACAAGATGGCGCAGTTATTCTTTCACATTTGATTTGCCATTATTTGCAAGTCAATGACATTTGAGATTCTGAGGTTTGTTTGCAGCATCAACCACAACATCAAATTTACTTGGAACAATTACGACATCAAATACTAGCGGTGTCTCCCAAAAATCTCGGGATTACTCCCTGGTTGACCAGAAGAAGCCTACTGGGTCAATAGGTCAAACCTCAAGAACATGAAAAATCATATTTTGAGTAAGCTGATTCTCACAGTTCATAGAAATGTTCACCATGTGACTGCGAAGAGGCAGGTCAAATTATTTTAAGATCAAAGATCAACTCGGTGGCCAATGAAGGCTACTACGACCACACACAGCAGCCAGTGAAGGCTACCACCACCCACACAGCGGCCTGTGAAGGCTACCACCACACGCAGTGGCCAGTGAAGTCTACTACCACCACGCAAAGGCCAGTGAAGGCTACTACCACCATGCAGCGGCCAGTAAAGGCTACTACTGCCCACACAGTGGCCAGTGAAGGCTACTACCACCCACACAGTGGCCAGTGAAGGCTACTACCACACACAGTGGACAGTGAAGGCTACTACCACACACAGCGACCAGTGAAGGCTACTACCACACACAGTGGCCAGTGAAGGCTGCTCCCACAAACAGCGACCAGTGAAGGCTACTACCACACACAGCGACCAGTGAAGGCTACTACCACACACAGTGGCCAGTGAAGGCTACTACCACCCACACAGTGGCCAGTGAAGGCTACTACCACACACAGTGGCCAGTGAAGGCTACTACCACACACAGTGACCAGTGAAGGCTACTACCACACACAGTGGCCAGTGAAGGCTGCTCCCACAAACAGCGACCAGTGAAGGCTACTACCACACACAGCGACCAGTGAAGGCTACTACCACACACAGTGGCCAGTGAAGGCTACTACCACCCACACAGTGGCCAATGATGCTACTACCACACACAGCGGCCAGCGAAAGCTACAATGTACTACCACCCACACACAGGCCCGCAAAACAAGAGTTTTTTGGGGCGGGTTGGGCGGTGGTATTAGGGTGAAGTGTCGAAATACGGGGTCTCTATATATAACCCCATGCTTCATATAAATCCACATCAAGGTGTGAAACTGACTTTGGGTGAATCGAGAAATAAACGGTTTGCCGCCAAACAAAATACATCAGCATATTCTACAAGTATCACTGTATATATTCCCGTCGTCAAATTAGTAAATTTGGTCACTTTTGTACCTTTGCCGGGCGATTCAAAATCCAACGTAACTGTCCTTTCATCTAGGAACAGTTAGATTATGGCAGGCTTCGTTCTCAGGCAGGTCAAATTATTTTAAGATCAAAGATCAACTCAGTGGCCAATGAAGGCTACTACGACCACACACAGCAGCCAGTGAAGGCTACCGCCACACACATCGGTTAGTGAAGGCCACTACCACCACACAGCGGCCAGTGAAGGCTACCACCACCCACACAGCGGCCTGTGAAGGCTACCACCACACGCAGTGGCCAGTGAAGTCTACTACCACCACGCAAAGGCCAGTGAAGGCTACTACCACCACACAGCGGCCAGTAAAGGCTACTATTGCCCACACAGTGGCCAGTGAAGGCTACTACCACCCACACAGTGGCCAGTGAAGGCTACTACCACACACAGTGGCCAGTGAAGGCTACTACCACACACAGCGACCAGTGAAGGCTACTACCACACACAGTGGCCAGTGAAGGCTGCTCCCACAAACAGCGACCAGTGAAGGCTACTACCACACACAGCGACCAGTGAAGGCTACTACCATACACAGTGGCCAGTGAAGGCTACTACTACCCACACAGTGGCCAATGAATGCTACTACCACACACAGCAGCCAGCGAAAGCTACTACCACCCACACACAGGCCCGCAAAACAAGAGTTTTTTGGGGCGGGTTGGGCGGTGGTATTAGGGGGAAGTGTCGAAATACGGGGTCTCTATATATAACCCCATGCTTCATATAAATCCACATCAAGGTGTGAAACGGACTATGGGTGAATCGAGAAATAAACGGTTCGCCGCCAAACAAAATACATCAGCATATTCTACAAGTATCACTGTATATATTCCCGTCGTCAAATTAGTAAATTTGTTCAATTTTGTACCTTTGCCGGGCGATTCAAAATCCAACGTAACTGTCCTTTCATCTAGGAACAGTTAGATTATGGCGGGCTTCGTTCTTAATTCTGATTGATCAGTCGCGACAGCTGATCAGTGTGTGACCTTTCTTGCCGGAGGCGTGTCGCGACTGACCAATCAGAATTGAGAACGAAGCCCGCCATAATCTAACTATTCCTAGATGGATGGACAGTTACGTTGGATTTTGAATCGCCCGGCAAAGGTACAAAATTGCACAAATTTACTAATTTGACGACGGGAATATATACAGCGATACTTGTAGAATATGCTGATGCATTTTGTTTGGCGGTAAACCGTTTATTTCCCGATTCACCCAAAATTCATTTCACACCATGATGTGGATTTATATAAAGCATGGGGTTATATATAGAGACCCCATATTTCGACACTACACCCTTATACCACCGCCCACACCCCCCAAAACTCTTATTTTACGGGCCTGTGCACCCACACAGCGGCCAGTGAACGCTAAGTACCACCCACATAGTGACCAGTGAATGCTACTACCACACACAACGACCATCGAAGGCTACTACCATCCACATAGTGGCCAGTAAAGGTTACCACCACCCACACAGTGACCAGTGAAGGCTACTATCACACACAGCGGCCAGTGAACGCTACCACCACCCACACAGTGACCAGTGAAGGCTACTACCACACACAGCGGCCAGTGAATGCTACCACCACTCACACAGTGACTAGTGATAGCTACTACCACACACATCGGCCAGTGAACGCTACCACCACCCACACAGTGACCAGTGATGGCTACCACCACCCACACAGTGACCAGTGATGGCTACCACCACCCACACAGTGACCAGTGATGGCTACTACCACACACAGCGACCAGTGAAGGCTACCACCCACCCACACAGTGGCCAGTGAAAGCTACCACCACACAGTGGCCAGTGAAGGCTACTACCACACATATAGTGGCCAGTGAAGGCTACTACCACACACAGCGACCAGCGAAGGCAACTACTGCCCACACAGTGACCAGTGAAGGCTACTACCACACACAGCGACCAGTGAAGGCTACTACTGCCCACCCAGTGACCAGTGAAGGCTACTACCACACACAGCGACCAGTGAAGGCTACCACCCACCCACACAGTGGCCAGTGAAAGCTACCACCACACAGTGGCCAGTGAAGGCTACTACCACACACAGCGACCAGTGAAGGCTACTACTGCCCACCCAGTGACCAGTGAAGGCTACTACCACACACAGCGACCAGTGAAGGCTACCACCCACCCACACAGTGCCCAGTGAAAGCTACCACCACACAGTGGCCAGTGAAAGCTACCACCACACAGTGACCAGTGAAGGCTACTACCACACACAGCGACCAGTGAAGGCTACCACCCACCCACACAGTGGCCAGTGAAAGCTACCACCACACAGTGGCCAGTGAAGGCTACTACCACACATATAGTGGCCAGTGAAGGCTACTACCACACACAGCGACCAGTGAAGGCAACTACTGCCCACACAGTGACCAGTGAAGGCTACTACCACACACAGCGACCAGTGAAGGCTACCACCCACCCACACAGTGGCCAGTGAAAGATACCACCACACAGTGGCCAGTGAAGGCTACTATCACACACATAGTGACCAGTGAAGGCTACTACCACACACAACGACCAGTGAAGGCTACTACTGCCCACACAGTGGCCAGTGAAGGCTACTACCACACACAGCGACCAGTGAAGGCTACCCCCCACCCACACAGTAGCCAGTGAAAGCTACCAGCACACAGTGGCCAGTGAAGGCTACTACCACACACACAGTGACCAGTGAAGGCTACTACCACACACAGCGGCCAGTGAAAGCTACTACCACACACAGTGGCCAGTGAAGGCTACTACCACACACACAGTGACCAGTGAAGGCTACTACAACACACAGCGGCCAGTGAAAGCTACTACCATCCACACAGTGGCCAGTGAAAGCTACTAGCACACACACAGTGACCAGTGAAGGCTACTACCACACACACAGTGACCAGTGAAGGCTACTACCACACACAGCGGCCAGTGAAAGCTACTACCACACACAGTGGCCAGTGAAGGCTACTACCACACACACAGTGACCAGTGAAGGCTACTACCACACACACAGTGACCAGTGAAGGCTACTACCACACACAGCGGCCAGTGAAAGCTACTACCACACACAGTGGCCAGTGAAAGCTACTACCACACACACAGTGACCAGTGAAGGCTACTACCACACACAGCGGCCAGTGAAAGCTACTACCATCCACACAGTGGCCAGTGAAGGCTACTACCACACACACAGTGACCAGTGAAGGCTACTACCACACACAGCGGCCAGTGAAAGCTACTACCATCCACACAGTGGCCAGTGAAGGCTACTACCACACACAGCGGCCAGTGAAGGCTACTACCACACACAGTGGCCAGTGAAAGCTACTACCACACACAGTGGCCAGTGAAGGCTACTACCATCCACACAGTGGCCAGTGAAGGCTACTACCATCCACACAGTGGCCAGTGAAGGCTACTACCATCCACACAGTGGCCAGTGAAGGCTACTACCATCCACACAGTGACCAGTGAAGGCTACTACCATCCACACAGTGGCCAGTGAAGGCTACTACCATCCACACAGTGACCAGTGAAGGCTACTACCATCCACACAGTGGCCAGTGAAGGCTACTACCACACACAGCGGCCAGTGAAGGCTACTACCATCGACACAGCGGCCAGTGAAGGCTACTACCATCCACACAGTGGCCAGTGAAGGCTACTACCATCCACACAGTGACCAGTGAAGGCTACTACCATCCACACACTGGCCAGTGAAGGCTACTACCATCCACACAGTGGCCAGTGAAGGCTACTACCATCCACACAGTGGCCAGTGAAGGCTACTACCATCCACACAGTGGCCAGTGAAGGCTACTACCATCCACACAGTGGCCAGTGAAGGCTACTACCATCCACACAGTGGCCAGTGAAGGCTACTACCACACACAGCGACCAGTGAAGGCTACTACCACATACAGTGGCCAGTGAAGGCTGCTCCCACAAACAGCGACCAGTGAAGGCTACTACCACACACAGCGACCAGTGAAGGCTACTACCACACACAGTGGCCAGTGAAGGCTACTACCACCCACACAGTGGCCAATGATGCTACTACCACACACAGCGGCCAGCGAAAGCTACAATGTACTACCACCCACACACAGGCCCGCAAAACAAGAGTTTTTTGGGGCGGGTTGGGCGGTGGTATTAGGGTGAAGTGTCGAAATACGGGGTCTCTATATATAACCCCATGCTTCATATAAATCCACATCAAGGTGTGAAACTGACTTTGGGTGAATCGAGAAATAAACGGTTTGCCGCCAAACAAAATACATCAGCATATTCTACAAGTATCACTGTATATATTCCCGTCGTCAAATTAGTAAATTTGTTCACTTTTGTACCTTTGCCGGGCGATTCAAAATCCAACGTAACTGTCCTTTCATCTAGGAACAGTTAGATTATGGCAGGCTTCGTTCTCAGTGGTCAAATTATTTTAAGATCAAAGATCAACTCAGTGGCCAATGAAGGCTACTACGACCACACACAGCAGCCAGTGAAGGCTACCGCCACACACATCGGTTAGTGAAGGCCACTACCACCACACAGCGGCCAGTGAAGGCTACCACCACCCACACAGCGGCCTGTGAAGGCTACCACCACACGCAGTGGCCAGTGAAGTCTACTACCACCACGCAAAGGCCAGTGAAGGCTACTACCACCACACAGCGGCCAGTAAAGGCTACTACTGCCCACACAGTGGCCAGTGAAGGCTACTACCACCCACACAGTGGCCAGTGAAGTGCTACTACCACACACAGTGGCCAGTGAAGGCTACTACCACACACAGCGACCAGTGAAGGCTACTACCACACACAGTGGCCAGTGAAGGCTGCTCCCACAAACAGCGACCAGTGAAGGCTACTACCACACACAGCGACCAGTGAAGGCTACTACCATACACAGTGGCCAGTGAAGGCTACTACTACCCACACAGTGGCCAATGAATGCTACTACCACACACAGCAGCCAGCGAAAGCTACTACCACCCACACACAGGCCCGCAAAACAAGAGTTTTTTGGGGCGGGTTGGGCGGTGGTATTAGGGTGAAGTGTCGAAATACGGGGTCTCTATATATAACCCCATGCTTCATATAAATCCACATCAAGGTGTGAAACGGACTATGGGTGAATCGAGAAATAAACAGTTCGCCGCCAAACAAAATACATCAGCATATTCTACAAGTATCACTGTATATATTCCCGTCGTCAAATTAGTAAATTTGTTCAATTTTGTACCTTTGCCGGGCGATTCAAAATCCAACGTAACTGTCCTTTCATCTAGGAACAGTTAGATTATGGCGGGCTTCGTTCTTAATTCTGATTGATCAGTCGCGACAGCTGATCAGTGTGTGACCTTTCTTGCCGGAGGCGTGTCGCGACTGACCAATCAGAATTGAGAACGAAGCCCGCCATAATCTAACTATTCCTAGATGGATGGACAGTTACGTTGGATTTTGAATCGCCCGGCAAAGGTACAAAATTGCACAAATTTACTAATTTGACGACGGGAATATATACAGCGATACTTGTAGAATATGCTGATGCATTTTGTTTGGCGGTAAACCGTTTATTTCCCGATTCACCCAAAATTCATTTCACACCATGATGTGGATTTATATAAAGCATGGGGTTATATATAGAGACCCCATATTTCGACACTACACCCTTATACCACCGCCCACACCCCCCAAAACTCTTATTTTACGGGCCTGTGCACCCACACAGCGGCCAGTGAACGCTAAGTACCACCCACATAGTGACCAGTGAATGCTACTACCACACACAACGACCATCGAAGGCTACTACCATCCACATAGTGGCCAGTAAAGGTTACCACCACCCACACAGTGACCAGTGAAGGCTACTATCACACACAGCGGCCAGTGAACGCTACCACCACCCACACAGTGACCAGTGAAGGCTACTACCACACACAGCGGCCAGTGAATGCTACCACCACTCACACAGTGACTAGTGATAGCTACTACCACACACATCGGCCAGTGAACGCTACCACCACCCACACAGTGACCAGTGATGGCTACCACCACCCACACAGTGACCAGTGATGGCTACCACCACCCACACAGTGACCAGTGATGGCTACTACCACACACAGCGACCAGTGAAGGCTACCACCCACCCACACAGTGGCCAGTGAAAGCTACCACCACACAGTGGCCAGTGAAGGCTACTACCACACATATAGTGGCCAGTGAAGGCTACTACCACACACAGCGACCAGCGAAGGCAACTACTGCCCACACAGTGACCAGTGAAGGCTACTACCACACACAGCGACCAGTGAAGGCTACTACTGCCCACCCAGTGACCAGTGAAGGCTACTACCACACACAGCGACCAGTGAAGGCTACCACCCACCCACACAGTGGCCAGTGAAAGCTACCACCACACAGTGGCCAGTGAAGGCTACTACCACACACAGCGACCAGTGAAGGCTACTACTGCCCACCCAGTGACCAGTGAAGGCTACTACCACACACAGCGACCAGTGAAGGCTACCACCCACCCACACAGTGCCCAGTGAAAGCTACCACCACACAGTGGCCAGTGAAAGCTACCACCACACAGTGACCAGTGAAGGCTACTACCACACACAGCGACCAGTGAAGGCTACCACCCACCCACACAGTGGCCAGTGAAAGCTACCACCACACAGTGGCCAGTGAAGGCTACTACCACACATATAGTGGCCAGTGAAGGCTACTACCACACACAGCGACCAGCGAAGGCAACTACTGCCCACACAGTGACCAGTGAAGGCTACTACCACACACAGCGACCAGTGAAGGCTACCACCCACCCACACAGTGGCCAGTGAAAGATACCACCACACAGTGGCCAGTGAAGGCTACTATCACACACATAGTGACCAGTGAAGGCTACTACCACACACAACGACCAGTGAAGGCTACTACTGCCCACACAGTGGCCAGTGAAGGCTACTACCACACACAGCGACCAGTGAAGGCTACCCCCCACCCACACAGTAGCCAGTGAAAGCTACCAGCACACAGTGGCCAGTGAAGGCTACTACCACACACACAGTGACCAGTGAAGGCTACTACCACACACAGCGGCCAGTGAAAGCTACTACCACACACAGTGGCCAGTGAAGGCTACTACCACACACACAGTGACCAGTGAAGGCTACTACAACACACAGCGGCCAGTGAAAGCTACTACCATCCACACAGTGGCCAGTGAAAGCTACTAGCACACACACAGTGACCAGTGAAGGCTACTACCACACACACAGTGACCAGTGAAGGCTACTACCACACACAGCGGCCAGTGAAAGCTACTACCACACACAGTGGCCAGTGAAGGCTACTACCACACACACAGTGACCAGTGAAGGCTACTACCACACACACAGTGACCAGTGAAGGCTACTACCACACACAGTGGCCAGTGAAGGTTACTACCACACACAGCGGCCAGTGAAGGCTACTACCACACACAGTGGCCAGTGAAAGCTACTACCACACACAGTGGCCAGTGAAGGCTACTACCACACACACAGTGACCAGTGAAGCTACTACCATCCACACAGTGGCCAGTGAAGGCTACTACCATCCACACAGTGGCCAGTGAAGGCTACTCATCCACACAGTGGCCAGTGAAGGCTACTACCATCCACACAGTGGCCAGTGAAGGCTACTACCATCCACACAGTGGCCAGTGAAGGCTACTACCATGTGACCAGTGAAGGCTACTACCATCCACACAGTGGCCAGTGAAGGCTACTACCACACACAGCGGCCAGTGAAGGCTACTACCACACACAGCCAGTGAAGGCTACTACCATCCACACAGTGGCCAGTGAAGGCTACTACCATCCACACACAGTGAAGGTGGCCAGTGAAGGCTACTACCATCCACACAGTGGCCAGTGAAGGCTACTATCATCCACACAGTGGCCAGTGAAGGCTACTACCATCCACACAGTGGCCAGTGAAGGCTACTACCATCCACACAGTGGCCAGTGAAGGCTACTACCATCCACACAGTGACCAGTGAAGGCTACTACCATCCACACAGTGGCCAGTGAAGGCTACTACCACACACAGCGGCCAGTGAAGGCTACTACCATCGACACAGCGGCCAGTGAAGGCTACTACCATCCACACAGTGGCCAGTGAAGGCTACTACCATCCACACAGTGACCAGTGAAGGCTACTACCATCCACACACTGGCCAGTGAAGGCTACTACCATCCACACAGTGGCCAGTGAAGGCTACTATCATCCACACAGTGGCCAGTGAAGGCTACTACCATCCACACAGTGGCCAGTGAAGGCTACTACCATCCACACAGTGGCCAGTGAAGGCTACTACCATCCACACAGTGGCCATTGAAGGCTACTACCACACACACACTGACCAGTGAAGGCTACTACCACACACAGCGGCCAGTGAAAGGTACTACCATCCACACAGTGGCCAGTGAAGGCTACTACCATCCACACAGTAGCCAGTGAAGGCTACTACCACACACACAGTGGCCAGTGAAGGCTACTACCATCCACACAGTGGCCAGTGAAGGCTACTACCACACACACAGTGACCAGTGAAAGCTACTACCATCCACACAGTGGCCAGTGAAGGCTACTACCATCCACACAGTGGCCAGTGAAGGCTACTACCACACACACAGTGGCCAGTGAAGGCTCCTACCATCCACACAGTGGCCAGTGAAGGCTACTACCACACATAGCAGCCAGTGAAGGCTACTACCATCCACACAGTGGCCAGTGAAGGCTACTACCATCCACACAGTGGCCAGTGAAGGCTACTAGCACACACACAGTGGCCAGTGAAGGCTACTACCATCCACACAGTGGCCAGTGAAGGCTACTAGCACACACACAGTGGCCAGTGAAGGCTACTAGCGCACACACAGTGGCCAGTGAAGGCTACTACCATCCACACAGTGGCCAGTGAAGGCTACTACCATCCACACAGTGGCCAGTGAAGGTTACTAGCACACACACACACAGTGGTCAGTGAAGGCTACTAGCACACACACAGTGGCCAGTGAAGGCTACTACCATCCACACAGTGGCCAGTGAAGGCTACTAGCACACACACAGCAGCCAGTGAAGGCTACTACCATCCACACAGTGGCCAGTGAAGGCTACTAGCACTCACACAGTGGCCAGTGAAGGCTACTAGCACACACACAGCAGCCAGTGAAGGCCACTACCATCCACACAGTGGCCAGTGAAGGCTACTACATGTACCATCCACACAGCAGCCAGTGAAGGCTACTACATGTACACCCTAGTAAATGATCAAACCCCATAGATCTAGAAGTTATCTGGAAATGATGGGTACATGTATATTATCTTTTAGAAAATATTAATGATGTGTACATGTATATTATTACCTTTTAGAAAATAATACATTTCTCTTGAATTTACATGATTTAGAGTATGCTTAACTGTACATGTTCATGTAGATGCAACATTTACCTTACTCGACATCGTAACAGTTTATTGGTAAAGCACATGGACTGCTGAACATGAGAATTGAACCTGGTTGCAGCAGTGAATGCAAGTCTGCTAGACAGTTCAAATAGTCAGAGGTTTGACTGTAGTTTGTGTACTTGGACATTCACTACCACAGCCTGATCTAGACCATACGCATTCAGTCCTTGTCTTTTGTAAAAAGATGGTGAGCTAAAAAAAGTGTACCTAAGTTAACCGAGGAGAGCTAATACGAGAGCTGAAAATCGCTCTCCCAAATTCCGTGAGGGGAGTGATTTTGTTTTAATTGTTTAACCTACCATATTATATTTTTGATTAAATTATTTTATTTTTCAATTTATTTTCAAACGAAAAATTAATAAAAATAAATTATTCTATTTCAATTTAAACAAGTCAATATCAAAAGTGATGAAGATTTCAACAGTCACCAGTGGGTAGTACGTACCAGAAGATTGAGCAAGCTCACTCTGCATATAATACTCGTCGGAACCAATCATGCGCGAAGAGCAGTATCCGTGGAGGTTCTCGAAAATAATCGGCCGATAGTATTTAAGTGAATGAGAAGAATGGTTGGCGAATGATCAGACGAGTCCCAGTTCAATATTGCCCAAGAGTATTGACATCCTACTGACTACAGGCTCTGTGTGCTGATAATGATGTGTAAATCTTCTACCTTTCTTGGAAAACTTCGTCAACTGCTTCAACTTGTTCAAGGAAGATTTGCTGCAGTTACCGCCATTGTTGTCCGCTCTCCGCGCACGTGGCAAATATTGCACGATCCCATGCTAGGAATAGCCTGTGCAAGAGACTACCGATTGTCAAACAGGCGAAGAAATTATGGCCGCGCTGGAATTGACGGCGATCGTTTTGCTGATTAAAATTTATTAAAGGCATTTCAGTTTATTCTCACAGTGATTTTCAGTGTGGAAGAGTTCGCAAAATTAACACCAACTGTCCGTTCATTTAATAATAAGGCCATTAGCAGACACAGCCTACTTATTTCTATATTTAATCTGCTGAATCTAGGTGCGCGAAAAACAGTGTACCTTGGAAGTTGGATATGATTTAGGTGAGCGATGGTGCGCGAGAGCGATCGCTCACCTCCAAACGCAAGGACTGCGCATTGCAGAGTGGGACTGTCAAAGCCCATGAAAGCTCTGGGATTATTAAATGGTCTAAATACAGCCTGACAACTTCAAATTTAGCAACATTACTTGCTTTAGTATTGGTTAATTTCAGGGTGTTCGGATTGGAAGTTTGCTAAAGAAATATATGTATATATTTCTTCATTTGGGTGCCCAAACCTGTTATAATGGGCTCAAAAAATGACCTAGATCAGGCCCTGACTACCCGGACATGTTCGATAGTCAGACAGATGGTAAAGTCTCTGGTCGTGTTTGTTCAATCTCCTGGATTTTGGTTTGGTTTTGGTTTAAATCTTCTCGATTTGAGTGATGTCCACCTGTCTCTGACAGGTATTTTTGCATGAGACCGATAGAAAAATAAGTACCTGTCTCAAGTGACTACTTTTATTTCATGGTTAATACACTATCAATTGCTCAAAAATCTTCAAACTGAAGGCAGGAAACCGCCAACAGATTAATTAATACATTATTAATTAGACATGCTATTAAGCTAGTCTGGATCTTTTTCCATATTTATGCCATATTACAGAACAGAAAAGCAACATTTTTATTTTGTATCATTTGGTGTGTTCAGGCTACTCAGTCTGTCATTTCTAAAAAGCGCAATCACGCCCCTCAGCGCCTGTAAAAGCGGACAGAGGGGCACGAATAACTGTACTCAATTCAGATATGAACTGAAACAAACTTGCCACGAACACATCAACTCAGTTTGAGCAACTGCACAAGTTCCGATGACATATGGGGCAATGCCCCATTCCTTGCTCTACGCAACGGCCTATATGATTGGCAGGTTACAGCAGGAAACAGGGAAACAATCATATTTAATGTACTGTATAGCAACAGTTTAAGCGAATTGCGAAGCACATGTTTGCAGACCCGAGAGCAAAAATCAAAGAATTTTAGAAACTGTTGCTATACATGCATTATGGCAGGTGCGAGCGTTCAACTCTCAACATTTATTCGTTGGAATATTGGTGACTGCATCGGATATTAGAACCAAATATGATGAATCAGGCCGTGAAATGGTGGTCGAATAAAATATGTTCAGTTTTCCTATTTATAAGGTAATTTTAGACTTCAAATAGTATGGTTTGAACGACCCTCATGTATTTGAGGAGTGTTATTTTAAGGAATGTGATTTGCACTTCTCTCAGTTCTGAGGAGGGCAATTTTTAGCACCCTTGCAATTTTCAAGAATGATGGACTGGCTACTGTTGGGAGGATACCGGCAGAAATTGTACTTCTCATGTATTTGTTGTTTTTTTTAACATTTCAACCCCTGGACCTGGTTTGGCTTCTAATGCTGAATATGTCATGCTAATGTATTAATCCTTGGTTACTTTGTACATGCTCATCTTTAATGTCATTTGCATGTTTGTCCTGAGGACATTCATGTATATTTTAAGTTTCCTACTATCAAGATCAAATCTAATATAAACAAATCTCCATGGAAGATATTTTCCACATAAACCTGATAAATATTGTTTTTGATGGGCTTAGCTACATGTATGTTGCTGTGCATGGCCCATGTACAGATAGATGTACACTAATTAATAGGAATTGTTGTACAAGTTGCCATGGTAATGGTCATTTTACTGTAAGCCTCTCTTCAGATGTCTAATTAGACTTCCATGTGCATTACTGGGTATACAATTTAGCTCCTAATGACTAGTAATGTTCAAAATTCCTCTGAATAGAGGGGAGGCATATTGGAATAATTTTGTGCTGTCCGCCTGTCCTGACACTATCTGAAGTGTCCCCTATCTCCATTCCTGCCTTGAATTCGGTTTAGTAACGGAACAAATGGCATGTCGAGTCTGAGGCAGCAATTAAGTCAGTCATATCTTCATATAATGTGAGGGATGGGTGGGATAAACAAACTGACAATCCACATAAACCCCATCCACTGAAAATGCCTGACCAGGAAACCTGGGTCTGTTTCCTATTTATAGGGAACTTTCGGCCTGTTCCCTAATCAGGGAACTAGGAGACCCTTTCCAAATCAGGGAAGTCAACAATTTTTTCCTAAACAGAAAATCTTTGCAAGTTCCCAAATCAGGAAACAGACAGTAGGTTTCCTGATTTGGGAACTGATTTCCTGAATGGGACATAAGTTCCCTATTTTTGGAGTAGGACCGGACTGCTGAATTCTGGAACAACAATATGTGCACCACCCACAAAATCATAACTTAAAGCTGCCCTCCACTCCAGCTCCCATCCAAAATTTGTCAGAAGATGTCACGAGGTTACGCGAGGCTACACTTGGGATATGACACTATCCGAAGTGTCCCCTATATCCACTTATGCCATGAACTCGGTTTAGTAATGGCTCAAACGGCCAAATCTTATCAGGCCATAATAATCAAATCCCGAGCCTACATCTATTACTCATAACCCCAACCCCAAACAAATTACCTAAGAAAAAATACAACCCCAATCAAGTCTCTTAAGAAAACCGTGCATATTCTTGGATGGAAGCTTCATTGGACAGAATTTCACCAAACGTAAATGTTACGCCAGATGTGGAGTTTGGATACTTATTGCCACATTTATTTTATAGCACCTTCCACTCAAGGAAAGGTGGGAGATTGAGGGAGACTTACATTTTTGCTAAAAAAACAACCAGCACAGACTTCATGCCAGAGCGATAACACAAGGATCATCATCAAAGCGGAACCTCTAGTTTTGTCCTGTTTGTGTTTTTCAGAAACTCCATACGTTGTACCAGCTTGTATTGTCCATGGGGTAGCAGCCAGCAAGACATTCCAGATCCTCTATCGTAATGAGGAGATCAGTATCAATGATACGGTCTTGTATCGTCTTCATACACTGGTTGATAGTGAAAAGGTGGGTGAAAAAGAAAAGAAAAAAACTCGATTTCTCATACTGACCTCAAAGAAAATAAGTAATAATTCTGTACCATAGTGGGTGGATAGTGAACACTTCAATAGTAGAATCTAGGAATATTCATGAAACAAGAACAGATTAAAGCTCTTAGAATACTGCTGATAAAACTCTCGATGAACAAGTTGCATCTAAATATATGTTGTATATATTAGATCAGAAAGTGTGTTTTGTAAATATAATCTAACTAGGAGTTTAAATGTGGTACTTTTCAGATTGAGGATGGATTAGAGAAGATGGAATTTCAACTAGGGATAGAGTTGTGGTTTGGAGATGAAGAACATGGGTAAGGAATATATTTGAACCGTATCGCCAAAGACAAAGGGAAAACAGGAAACAAGACACTACATGTAATTAAGACTGCCGCGTAGCGTCGCAGTCTTATTGAATCAGCTTGGTCTCATGGGGGCCAAAATCGCTTTGTCCACAAGATTGCGAAAAAACAAAGCAGAGTTGAGACTTAACGTCACAGGGCCAAATGTGGAGAAGATATTGAACTAGAAATTCGTACCAATTTGGGCTGTCTCAGATAAACGGAAGTCTGTTTTTCAAGCCCAAATTGTTTGTGTAAAATTCTGAACCGGAAGCTCAAAATCCAAAATCCCCCCGAAAAAACTGCGCGGAAATGTCTTTGCGCATACTGTAAAATGGGCTCTCGCGAGACTTTTACGACAGCTTCTTGGGAGTGATCTCCCTTTATGTAATTAATCTTCTCGTTGAGGGCGCTGTGGTTAGCGAAGCTTGAAAGGCAAAACTAATGGATAAATAAAAAGAACTGCACTAGATTGATGGCACGATCTGGCCTGTATTTCTATCAAGTGTTCATGCCTGGCAACAGCAATTCGATAACCAGAACGAGCGGAGTGATCGTTTTATTGCGGAGAATAAAAGCTGAATTAAACTTTGTCACTCAGTATTTTAATTGGAAGAAAATCGTGCTTGCCAACACGGGCAGCTAACACATGAACGTTGCGTTGCCCGTGCCGATTTTGACTTGCTCCAGACACGCTAACGTAGCACTCGCGAGTAGATCTAGTGAAGACAACAACAACAACAACAACAATTATTTTGCTTGATTATTTGTCATGACATTTTCATTTGGGAACTCGACTTATCTCTTGAAGAATTCAATATTTATCCACTATAACACTTCTTTTTTTTGCGCGTGTATCGCGCGCATTTCCCGATCGATAAAAAACAATTGTTTGGGGCAAAACTCAATTTCAAAATTTCTCAAAAATTCAATTCTTCAAATTCAAGTTTTTATTCTGGGTTTAATACTAACATAGATGAAAAAGTGGCTAACCCCCCCCCTGCTGTTATGATATTTAAGAAAATATCGTTCCAACAAATTTAATCTCATAATTGAACCTTTTGTTGACATGTTTCACTGAACTCCCTAATAGTGGAACAGTCTGGTGAGAGAAATGAGCCCACCGAGTCAACATCCATCTTAGCATGCTGAGGGGATTTCACGTTTCGCTTAAGACTGTCCTTAGCTCAACGCTATGATTCGGCATGTATTCCACATGATGCCACCTCTCGGCTGCAAAGGATATATTTCTGGAGGGACATAATCCTGTTCGAAAGTTGTTCCTGAAGCATCAAGTCACATGCCCGCCGCATTTAAACGAGCCAATGAAATTATCTGTATTTAAATATTTTGACCTGGGCATTTCAGACATGTCAGTCTCACTTGAATGCAGAGGCGCAAGACTGGGGGATTCTATGCGAGACAAAAACGAAGTTGTGCGAATCAGCTACTTTAGTTCTCACTCTAATGGAGCATGCTTATTTGTTTTTCTTAAGAAAAATCATATTACAAACGACCTTACCTATTTCAAAAAAATAAAATCGGCGACAGTTCACAGGAAAATGATATGCTTTTTATTTTGTGATAGGGGCATTTCGAGCCCCTTCAAGAGATCATTTCAGTCGATGGCTTTCTGGAGGTGTGTCTTCATTTTATGAATGTGATTGCGCCATTGTCGGATCTCACGGGACCAATCGGATGTGACCAATTGGGAAATGCCCCAATATACTCGGATATCACCCATTACTGCATGGCTATGAGCAGAAGTTTCTACGTTTGATCGTGCCATGCGTTAGGATGATGATCAACATCATGAAGTGAGGACATTGATCTTGGCAATGCAGAGCTAGAGGAAGGAGATAAATCTGTCAGTGTCGTCAACGTCTCCCGATCGAGGGAAGAAAAATGTGTGTTCAAATTCTACAATGCATGAAAAAAATGGAGAAACTAGTTGGAATACATGACAGTATGGTGATAAAAAAAAATTCAGAAGGGGTGACAAGCTGAAGTACCAGGAAGACAAGTAAAAAAATAGTTACTTCTGGACGGTAACTTTCAAAAACCTGAACGGATTCTTTGCAGATTTGGTATGTGGATAACGAGGATATCACTCGAGATTGCTTTCCATGCTGGGTACTGACTGTTAAGGTTCCAAGCCAAATCAGTAGTTTCAATGTCGGTGGACTTCAGACGCTCTGATTTTCATTAAAATTTTCTCTGAAGCATCAAATTAATTAATGGGATAAATTATCAAATTATTGTGCTTCGTACCTTTGATCCTGTTATGACTGTCAAAGGTAACTAAAGCATTACACATAACACAACCTATACACATGATCAAATTTTGGGAAATAGGAAAAACTATGTATTTCTAAAGATCACAGTCAAACATCAAAACCATAAAATCACACAGATAACAGCAGTCTTTCGAAGTCCACGAGTTCTAGTTAATCTTTGCACTTTCCAACACTGGAGATGATGGCATTGCACTACCATCCTATGTTACAGAGTGTAATCCTCTTGCCAATAATTAGTTTTTTTGCACAAACTGATTCAGTGTCTAGGACTGGCAAGATATAGGTCTGCATTAAAACTGAACACCACCAATGACAGTGGCAGGATCTAATCCAGAATTAAAGGGCAGGGGTTGGTAAGCACCAAAAAGACCAGGCAAAGTCACGTGTTGCGAAAGAGCCGAGCTCTGAGGAGGGGGTTTGGTTTTTGTGTATTCGCGGGTTGGGGGCTGGAGAGTATTTGATGCCACATGATATTCGCCGAGTAGAGGTTTCCTAATTTGGAGGGCTGTCACGCTCAATCACTCCCAACTGCTACATTCAAATTCAGAGGAGTGAAAAACAACTCTTTTTATCAATGACAATTATGCATTGCATGGTATGAAATCGTTCTTCTTGGCCCAGAAAATACTCTTCCAAATGTTGTCTAAGGGACCTGAAGTGGATCTTCTCCTCTTTCTAAATCCAAAGCACTTTTATAGTTATGGCACTTTAACAGTCCTTGCAACTTTTTATTAAAAGTAAATATCAAAAGGCATGTTTTACATTCTGCTTCTCATCTCTCCATTTAGCGTTGTCAGTGTATCACAAAATATACCAGAGTTGACATGGTTGACTGGAGGTCATGTGTCTTCAAGTCAGATGAATATGGCGACTGTCATTACTTCGTGAATAGATATCTGCCATGATCACCAATGTATCACTCCACAGTATAATTCCATGATAATTTGTAAAGAGCGACCTTCAAACCTATTTTCTTTGGCACTTTCAAATATATTTAATAACTGTTTGGTGTATGTCAAGTTAAATAGAAGTGTCCCTGGTGGAGGATGTGTGGTCGGATGTACTGTTTATAATTGATATTGTTTGTTTTATTACAGTCCAGCAGTTCAGGAGAAGTTAGAGTGTGTGAGTTCACGCTCTCTCTTGCTTCACTTCAGTCCCACTAAAGGTCTACACCACCACGTCCCTGTCATGTTTGACTACTTCCACTTGGCCTGTATGGAGGTCACTATCCATGCCACCCTCATCGCTCTACACCAACCCTATATCAGGTATGGCGTATCATGGTGGGAACGACGATTCTCATCAGATCACTGAAGTTAGGCAATGTTAAGCCTGGTCAATACTTGGATGGGTGACCGGGGCTGTACTGGCTGGGCTGATCAGTGTCCAGGATAATAGGAACTGTGGGCGCTCTCGTGTCCTAGCACATGTAGGCAATGTCGTGATATGACTGAAAAATTGAAAATGATGTTGAATCTACTCACTCACCCCCGATATCAGGTAATGGGATCTGTTCCAATGAATGAAGAGATTTCACTTGTCGGAAAGACAAAAAACAACTTTAGGAGTAGAGATAGGTGAATTACAGATATCAGGAAGTTATAATTTTCATGCAGCATGGCTACATTTTGAATATTTATGGTCTGAATCTGCCCTTTTTTGTGAACAGATTTACCTGGAATATACATGTCAACACATTCATTACCAGTGACCAGTTGGCATAGCCTTCAGCCCTACCTAATAAGCATATCCGTATATTTCTCTATAATAGCCCATCACTGTTAACCAGATCTAATTGACCACTGATTCGCTCATATAAGATTCCAAAGTATTCTTGTGAAAATAAGTACGAGAGCTCTTCTAGAAGGATTTACATTTAATCCGCCTTTTGCACATTATTGAGAGCATAATGAAGAGCCTGTCTGTGCAGTGACCCGTGACATCAGCTACTTGTTTGTATAATTTCACTATGCTGTCTTTTATTAAATCCAGGGAAATATTTTGAACTGGTGATAACTATCATAATTTTATACATATGTACTATATTTTCCCAGTATTCAATATTCAAAGCAAGTTTCGTTTTGCTTAGAACAATATTTAATTTGGCAAATATTTCATGAAAATATGCCAAAAATATTACCAGTTCAAAATATTCTCTAGGGTTAAACGATACCAGTTTAACCGTGTGAGCGTGTCGTGGCCGAATGGTTAGAGTGTCTGACTCTGACCCGGAGTGCTACAGCTGGCGTGGGTTCGCGCCTCGCCAGTGACCGCTTACATATATACTCGCCTATTCACAAGGCGCTGGACTGATTCGGTGTCCAGGGTAATATGGACTGATGGTGGAAATAGTTGCTACGCTAGACCTTCGCCAGCGGAGGCACTTGGGGAATAAAGTACCTGGGCGTCTTTCAGTGACCGCTATATAAATTCACTCACAGTAGTACATCGCACACATCTGGTCAGAAAAAGGGACGGGTCTATATGTACAGTCAGGAGGTGTCAATGCACTGTAAATAAGTTACTTGCACGGCCTGCACAGCACGGGACCTCGACTGCTACTGACCCTGTCTCGACCACCCTAGTAAGCGGCGGGGTTACTGCAAGCTTCTAAATACCTCTGTAAGAGGGTGCTCCTAGTCTGACAGGAGGGACGTCCGGAACAACAACAACAATAAGGCAAAGTGAAATAATACGAACCAGTAGCTGATCAGCTGAAGTCACAGGTCACTACACAGACAGGCTCTTCTTTGTTCTCTCAATAAAATGCAAAAGGCGGAATGTTTAATATGCCTGCGTGTGTGTTCTGTGCTTAATACATGGAGCAGTAACAATTGTCAGTGATATTGATCCAATATATAACGACAAATATATTTTTCAGCATGCCAAACAGACGTCCCAGTTCAGGATGGGCGGGGCGAGGTCAGGACCAGTCCACTCTGGAGAATATCTACTTTGGAAACAGAACACTCTCAGGGGTATAAACAATTTCACTTTTCATTCACCTCAATCTTCTTCACTCCGTTATTAGTTATTCCAAACCAAATCATATGAAGATTGGACATGATAGCCACTGATTTTCTTGAAAGAGCTGGGGTTGTTGAGTGAGATTTTGCCCCCCACGAGGTGCGTTTTGGAGTGCCAAAATGAAATTTCATGTGCAAAGAAATCATTCAGTTAGCTGGTGTTATCTTCTCGTAGTGTCTTGAGTACTTGCCACGCCCTGGGTCTTGGGGTTTTCGAATTACAGCATTATGACTTGAGCAAATCGACTGTTTTAAGGTGAGCCCTTTTTTCTCTCTGTAAACATGTGAAGCCAGTTTTGGGCAGCAAATAACTATTGACATAAACAGTATTTGAGGGTAAAGTTTGCACTCCAAACCGCACCTCATGGGGGCCAAAATCTCACTAAACCATGCCAGATCCTATGGCAATGGTTGTTGGGTTATATGAAAAACCTATCAATCACTGTTGATGACAGAATATGTCTGGGGAGATATAGAAGTTTTGCCGTTGTCCTTTCAGTTTCAGTAAGATTTTGATGTGTTATTTTCAGACACCTTCCAAGTTTTTTCTCACTACTCGTCTTCAGGATGCCTGCCAGGTTCATCGTAAAATTTGTAAGATCTTGTTGTCTGCCTATGAGAGTTTACAGTCCAATTTTGAGCTATATTTGAGTAAGATGTCTCCCCCATCTACATTCACACTGGGTAAGTGGATGCACTGAAGTCTGTCCATTTTAATTGGTCGTCTACTACATTGATACATGAGAAAACTATAGTGGAAAAAATTCCAAAGTTATTTCAAGCGTGAAATCTAATCAATATCACAAATTCTGTTACACAAGCCACAAAAAAAAACAAAAAAAAACCAACTCATGCAGAGCTAACCTTTGATGTTTGACAAGCTCCAAAGTAGATGACTAATTAAAATGGACAGGCTTCAATTACTCCCATGTTGGATATTATAATAATACATTGTACAAAACTATGGAAGGAGAAATCTTAACTTCGCTGTGAAGTTGTACATAACATCATGTAATGTATCTCAAATATGTGTTTCTATTAATGAAATGTGCATGTTAATTTCATAAATCCAAAGAAGGCATTAATTTATATCTCACAAATTCTCTTAGATGAAATATTGATTATATGTTATTTTTAATCATTGAACATGTCCATAAAACCTGTTTTCTTTTGTTTCCTTCAGAGCATACAGACTGTCATACAAGACTGGAAACTTTACTGGAAGTTCTACAGGTAACACCATTGTAGGGATGCTACTTTCATCCTCTCTGCTCTATGACCTATCGTTTACCAGAAATAACCCGATATTATTTCCCACAATACCCACATTTATAGACAGATGAGCAGTCACATCAATTGAGAATGAATAATGGAATAACTTAAGTATATCCCTTAAAACTCGCATCAACAGCTAAAATTTCACCTGTCTGATGAAAAACTCAAATTTACACTTGATTTTCATCCCTTTGAATTTGAATTCTTTTTCTGTCTTTCAACATGGGATTTTGACACTTATCCATATTGCCAGAAGTCAGCATGGTGAACGACTCATTGTTGTGGCTAATTTCAATTACATGAGATAAAAAAAATAAGCAATGAAATTGAATGTTCACGTTGTTGAATTATTTTTCTGAAATAGCAGGTCAAGTGCACATTTTTAACTGAACCCTAAAATCCAATTGAAATCCATGTTATTTCTTATTCTCCAATTCATACGAAAATGATTTATATAAAAATCATCATGCTCAAAATGTCTGATTTTTTCAACATGCTCATTTTTACCCCTCAGCCCATCGGGCTGCGGGGTCTTGCAATCGGCATGTACGTCTGGTCGGCCGGCCGTCTGTCAACAATTTTTTGTCCGGGCTAGATCTCAGTTACTATTTGACTGACAGTTCTGATACTCACAGTGAATATCCCTAGTATCCCAGACATGTGCACTGTCATGTTTATTCCGTGTTACGTCATTTCTTTACAGAGTTATGGCCCTTTGAAATTTCGCGTCACTAACTTTTGTCCGGGCTAGATCTCAGTTACTATTTCACTGACAGCTCGGATACTCACAGTGAATATCCCTAGTATTCCAGACATGTGCACTGTCATGTTTATTTCGCGTTACGTCATTTCTTTACAGAGTTATGGCCCTTTGAAATTTTGCGTCACTAACTTTTGTCCGGGCTAGATCTCAGTTACTATTTGACCGACAGCTCTGATACTCACAGTGAATATCCCTAGTATCCCAGACATGTGCACTGTCATGTTTATTTCGTGTTACGTCATTTCTTTACAGAGTTATGGCCCTTTGAAATTTTTCGTCACTAACTTTTGTCCGGGCTAGATCTCAGTTACTATTTCACTGACAGCTCTGATACTCACAGTGAATATCCCTAGTATCCCAGACATGTGCACTGTCATGTTTATTTCTTGTTACGTCATTTCTTAACAGAGTTATGGCCTTTTGAAATTTTCCGTCACTAACTTTTGTCCGGGCCAGATCTCAGTTACTATTTGACTGACAGCTCTGATACTCACAGTGAATATCCCTAGTATCCCAGACATGTGCACTGTCATGTTTATTTCGTGTTACGTCATTTCTGTACAGAGTTATGGCCCTTTGAAATCCGGCATATGACTGAAATAATGTTGAGTACTACACACACACACTCGACTCTTCCCTGGAATAGATCTTCATCTATGAAGAACTATTCACCAGATCTTTACTAACTTTTCTTGAGGTATCGATCCACACAGTCTTGGATCGATATCCCTTCACAGGATTGATGACTGAAGCCGGTACTAGCAAATACTAATCGTTGAGTATTCTCTTGAATCAACATTAATACATATGTGGGTAAATAAATTTGACAGAATTCAGCAGATTTTTATGTCAACCTGTTATTCGCTGGACATATTGTGCTGAGGGGTCAAAGCACCTTTTAGGTGCAGCCTCATGTTCAAGTAGTACTTGAATATAAAACTGTTATTAAGGCGGCTTTATCATCAACTGCTTTGCATCTGAACGGTAATTTAAACCCTTCATATCCAATTACATAAGAATTTTGTTCATCAGCCTCAGATGTGAACCAAACTACATGAAGTGGTACAGAGATCAACAGAATTTAGTTAATTTCAGAAAAACGACATTTGTGGGTCAACATCAAGGTCACAACACCCCATAACTCAATCTAGCTTATTTGGATAATGATTCACTGAACTTAAATATTTTAATGTTGAAGGTCAAGGACACAACATTCAAAAGCTGAACTCACATGTGATTTCAAAGAAGCCGATGACATGTAGGTCGTTTTTCCCTGAAATTAACTAATTGGTCTCAAGGAAATATTTTCTAGTTTTGCCCCATCTGACATCTGGTAAATCTATAAGAGGAATATGTGAGCTCATGTCTCTTGTTATATTTGAGGTTACCTTCATTCTGTATTATCATTCAGGATTTCAGCGGCTACTGCTCACTTCATTTCTGTATTTCTATGGGGTTTGAATAAAGAGAATTGCGATCATTTCACAATGTGGGACTGGGTTCTTACAACATAAATACTCTAATAACTGCCTCTGTTTACAGGTCACAGTGGGAGAGGAAATTTGTGCTTTTGGAGTTCAGTTTTAATTGTGGTAAATGTGTATTTCTTTCAGAATTTTCAAGATGAGGACGATTTCCTACAAACAGCAACAACAGACGTGACTCAGCTGTGTGCCGAGAATGTAATCCTGTGGACTCAGTTCCTGGACGTGGTCACGCTACAGGAAAGAGTTCAACGTTATCTGGCACAGGAGCACCACAATCTCAGGGTAAGTCTGTCTATCTGGCACTGGAACACCACCATCTCAGGGTAAGTCAGCCTATGTTATCTGACACAAAATTAGCACCATCTCAGAGTAGCCCAGTCAATGTTATCTGGCACATGAGCATCTCAATCTCAGGGTAGCTTATTCAACGTTATCTGACACAGGAACACCACAATCTCGGGTTGTCTGTCTACATTATCTGTCACAGGAGCACCACAATCTCCGGGTAGGTCAGTCTAACCAAAGTTTTTCTCCATGAATTCATATGACATTTGTTCATATATCCAGTAATCTTTCTCCTAAAACTATTTTCATATTGCGTAAAGATCAGATTTTCTTTTCTCTATATTGTTTATCAGTAACTGAAAATTGGTAAAGATTCAAGAAATTTTGTACTGAAAAGATGTAGAAGATATTCTGAAATAAATTGAATTCTATGCAAATTGGGATAGTGAGAAAATATTTCACATAAAGATATCCTGATGAAAATATGCAGAAACAAGGCAATGGATAGTCTCCCTTGGTTTAACAAGAATGTAGATCATTACAATGGGTAGTCTCCCTTGATTTAACAAGATTGCACATCATATGTGTTTGTTTGTCATAAGGGAGGGGGTTTTGTACCCAGAGACTTTCTCTATCTCTTCTTTGTTTTGTGACCATTACATGAAATATAGATCATCATAATAAATGACTGATAAATGAAAAATAAATAAATAAAGATAAGTAAAGCTGGTTTTAGATATCTCTGTTCACATTGTTAAGATCAACCAATTCAAACTCATGATAAACTTTTCTCCTTTCCACCCCGAACAGGTTAAGCGACTAGCTGAGGCTTTTTTCACTTTCGAATATCCGAAACAAGAATGTCTAGCATGTTATGAAGCCAGGTAAGCTAGATGAGCATTGAAGATATATACATGACAATTGTTTGAAAACTGAATAATAACACCATGGGTCATTTATTGACTTGATCACTTTATTGCTTGTTTTGATGTTTGATGGTTCCCACCTTTTATGAGTAAACTTGAACCCCTCCTTCAATCACAGATCAGGTCTTGGTTTTAATCAACATCGTCTTTACAAACAGATGATAAACTTTACGGTAACACCCAGTGAGATTACACTAAAACCCTAATATAAGTGCATGAAGTGAGAGGGGAGATGGTATTAGAGTGTTCATAATGAGTTTGAGGGTACTTTATTAAACTGTTTTACCATTGACCTTCCCCAGTATCCATGGCCACAGTGACTTGGCGACAGTGGTCAGGAACTCCCCATACTTTCAAAACCTACCCCCTCTCCCTGTGGAATGTGTTGAACTGGACGGAGACTGTAACAGTCTGCCCATCATCTTTGAAGACCTCTTCGTTGACCACTATGATAGCTCGGGTGAGTTACCTTATACACTTACAGTCTTTTGATATTGGTCAATATGTGATTTTGTGGACCTGAGAATACAATATTCACCCAGGTCAAAGGCCGTGGTGAATATTGTTCTCCCAAACCACATATTGATATCGGTCAGTATATGGTTTTGTGGACCTGAGAAAACAATATTCACCCAGGCCGAAGGCACCCAAATTAGAAAGTTGATGTGATATTTCTCCAATTTCGGAGCAGATGGTTCAATGATGGAACCTTGATCTTTAAAATTGCATGCATGAACTCCTAGAGTATAACTTAATATGATCAGGTCAGACTAGTTTATCTTCCTTGCACATTTCTCACAATTGGAAAAACTCACCTCAGCAAAAATTATGTGGCATCAAAATTACTCGCATTTAACACCATTTAAAAAATTACTGAAGTGAATTGATTATGCCACAGCATTTAACTCAGCAATTTCCGAACGATGTTTCTAATTACATGTATGAGGGTTGCTTGCGAAAATCCGAAAGTGTGATTTTTTTGGCTGCAGTATGCATATGGTCAGTTGTGTTTGAATTGTTCTCACTTCAATCTCTAAATTTGTATGCTGTTTCAGAATTGTCGAGAAAGAAAAAAAAACCTGCCAGGGAGAGCGGCATAGACATTGATCATTTAACAGCCAGCAAGGATAAGGGAGCTAAATCTGATACCTCATCGAGTTACAGTGGGGAATCCCCGAAATTACGCAACAAGGGGAAGAAAAAGTTTATCAAGAACATCAAACCCGAGGCGTTCAAGAGGCCTTCGTCCACGTACAACATCAACAATGCTGAAATTGGTGCTCCCCCCAAAAAAGACTGCGTGCTCGTAGGTTACCGTAAAGTCCCTCTCAGTGAATCCATCCCTAAGGTGGAGCCCGTTGAATTAGGAACCTTCAGTCCACAAATGGCATCAATTTTAGATGATTTAGATCTGTCACAGAGGGCTCTGGCCAATTCAACATCGATGCCATCCCTTCTTGTAAGGTCATGCTGGAGTCGTGCCAGCAGTAACTCGCTCCCGGAGATGCAGGGTGATGTCAGCCCTAAGAGGTCACTCAAAGGTGCAGGTGACCGTAGTGTGGTCAGTGAGGGAGCACCAGAGTCCTCCCCCTCTCGGAGCTCTATGTCTAAGGTTCTATTGCGGAGGCAGTGGGAGAACCATCGAGCTAACACCGATCCGGATGTCTTTGCGACGGGTCATCCTGGCTACCGGCACACCATGTATGAGCCTATATCACAGAACCTTTACTCGAGACATTTTCAGGATTATGGGGGTGCCTCAACAGATTTGAGTCAGTGTGGCACCGATGACAGGACTGGGTTTAAGGACGACCATTCTGTTCTCTCGAGCACAGACTCGGGTATACCCTCAGATTCGGTATCATCCCAGGATATCTCAGCTATGCACACGAATAAGAGGGACTATGATAATTTAGTGCAGGGCATCACCTCTGCACTGGGTGACCTCGAGGAAGAGAAGAAGTGCAACATGTCCGACCAAAGCTCTTCTTCTTCTACTGACGGCAGCATTGTAATGGACAAACTTCTCAATGGGGAAATCTTAGACGGCAGTTCGTCTACGCTTGACAAGGACAGTGGCATTTCAGAATCTGTGAACAGGAGTGGTGGAAACCTCTCTGAAATGAGTGGCTCTAAAGGGGAGGTAACTGTGATTTCCAGTGGATCTGGCCTGGAGTCAACGGGTGGTGTGACAACGATCGTGTCCCATAGTTTAAGCGATTCGTCCCTGTCAAAGCCCAGTTCTGGTGCTGTGCACGGTTGTAGTGAGTCTAGGATAGACAAAGAGGCGGATAGCTCAGGTAGTGATGAAAAACTCACGCTGATTGAACTTCTCAAAGAGGAGTACGTGAAATCTCAGCAAGATGCTTCTCTGTCGGACAGTGCCACGGATGAAGTCTGTGCCCACATGCGACATAATTCCATAAAAGCAACGCACAAGTTCTCCAGTGACACGGACATTCGACCCGGTGGCCAGGTATGTCCCAGTAAAACACCCATACGGGAAACATACGAGAGTGTGACACATCGTAAAGGTACAGGGCGTATGATGACGCCCATGGAACATTACCTGAAAACATCAGGTATGAGCAGTCCGAACACAGTCATTCAGAGATCCAGTGCCATGTCAATGTCCATTTCGTCATCCACTCCAGAACTGTCGAAATACAGAGATGATGATCGACCCAGACTAGTCAGTATTGTAGGAAATAGAACTATCAGGTAAACATCTCCTATAAGCAATAAGTTTTGAGATGGTGAACACAGTAGAACTCTCTATATATGAAGTCACAAATAGCTGTGTCACATGACCTATGGTAGGGCCAGACTGCCTATGAAGTGATGATAAAACTGTCCTGTTGTTCATATTAATTATAAAACCGGTTCAAATTAAGTTTATAAATGAAGGGAAATGCAAACTGGTCCAAATCCAGTAGACTTTTGCCACAGAATTGATAGCATTAACACCGGATTATAAAATTTTGGTATCTCTGACTGGCATTCTGGCCCTATACCAATATGGACTACATTAATCTCCCTATGCAGAAGAGCCCCAATTTCTTTGGCACTGCACTGTAACTCCCAGCATGTATGTTGGAATGGTAGTCTTCTCACATGAAACCCTGGTTTCTTCAGAGAAGTCAAGAAAAAATTCTGTCTGCGAGATTTGACCATCAGACCGAGTGATGTCAAAGATGTGCATATGGATGTGTTCTTGTCTCAATTCATTGCGGGTGGTTGGTGGGTGCCCAGTTCCTGTTGCTGCAATGCATTTGCTGAGAAGCAATGTGGTATCTAGCACTGTAATTGCACTTGTCTTTATAGCACCAGTATGAGAGTCCATGTCTTGTGGGCTCAGTCTGTTGTAGAATGGATGGGGAGGGGGTTCTGGTTCCATGTTGCTTCAAAGATTTGCTTTTTCGAATCAACAGGAATGCAACTCAGCTTGGTGGGGCCTTGTTGGTTCGTCACGAATATTGTTGAAAGTGATGCTCACTTGACTCACTCGCTCAATTAACACCTGCTGTTAGGAGTTACCTGTATTGATAATTACCATGAAATGAAAACCATTGGGTGTGATGCTGTGTATCAATTACATTTAACAGTTTAAGCCTTCAGGAAATCTTGCCATCCCGTCCTTCATAATAATCATTTTATTTCAAGTATTTATGGTATTTGTAAAAAAATGTCTGTAGAAATCTACAAGTATTCGGCAAACTTCAGCCATTTATCATCTCATGTTATTTGAAAGCTGTCAGTTTTAGTAACATATGATTACTTTATTTCAAATTATTTCAGTTTCCTATATTTTCGTGTCATTTTATTTCAGCTTTGTAACAATGAAGGAGAAGTTAAAAAGTCAGTTACGGTTTCAAGGGCAGCTATACAGGTATGGTATTCGCTACTGATATCTAGTATGTGAGATCTCAAAGTGAAATTAATTTACCTGTAAACATGCTACAATCCAATCATTCAAATGACATTTATGTATTTTGAAAATTTGTATTATCACTTTTAATACATAGTAAAAGAACAAAAAGAGTATTCAGAACTACATGAAGAGTAAAATAATGTAGAAAGCGGAAGCTGAACTGTTATTTATAGGTGTGCTTCTATACTTTTCGTGACAAATGATGCCCGCATGTGTTTTAATCATCGAGATCAATGGAGAAATCCCCATTTTAACACCTGTACATGCCACTGTCGCTTCTATATGGTCGGTTAGCTCTTTTCGGGGCTCGTCTTTGGGAAAGCTAGGCATCCAATCAATTGAGCTGATGAAGGTGAATGGTTTAGCCTCGAAAGAGGTGTATGGTATATGCCAGGGTTGATTATTGATAGTTTAACATTTAATAACAATTGCCAAGTAATGTTTGAGAATGACCTGTATGGTGTCTATTTTAACTAAACAAACTAAAGCTTTATGAAGTAATGAGGTGAAAATATTCCAGGAAATTCAGTCATTTTAGGCCTGATTCACACAGCTTTTTCCATGGGACACCTTTATGAGGAGTGTGATTTCATACGTAATCCAAATTTTCAAATTATGTCATGCAGCATGTTGATTTGTGAAGAGCAGTGTCATGCTAAAAAACTATTAATTATCAATGGCCTCTGTTCAGCATGGTCGCATTACAGACAGGTGGAGCAGATCTATAGGTCATAGACTGGATGCTCAAATCCATGTATCCAGCTATAATTTCTGAGTTAATAGTTCTCTGTGTTAACACATTGACTGCCTGCTAGGAGTATACTAGAAGCGACTGTATCATTCACATTTGCTGAGCTTGCTAGGAGTATACTAGAAGCGACTGTATCATTCACATTTGCTGAGCTTGCTGGGAGTATACTCACTGGTTCAACTACAGCTTCTGTCCATTGGCCAATTTAAGTTTCCCAGCATGCTTTTGGGCAAGACCCAAGCTAGGAGATAACCCATAGGGTTCACAAACTGTCATCATTGTATTTGTCGCATTATCAGCAACTCTAGCATATCCAGTTTACGGCATGGTAGAAAATGACTCGTAGTGGCAAAATCTGGTTCAGCTCGAATTCATAGACAGATTTTTCCAAAGGCTAATCCTGCTAAAGCTGTATTATTTCAATTTGTCAAAGTGACATTCATATTCAGAGACCGTCGTAATATGACTGAAAAATTGTTGAAAACGATGTTAAATCCTACTCACTCACTCACTCCGTATTCATTCTTGTTCAAAATCAGTATGGCCTATTGGCCTTCAGTTTTTAACAGAATATTAGTTTGTGCATTGTACAGTTCTGTTTTTTACATGGTTCATTCGATGTATGTATTATTGTTGTGTTGCAGTGATTTTTCCACGCTGGCTTCCACCATTCCATATTTCCATGTGCCTGATGATGTGGATGATGAGCAGGATGGTCTTCACCTTATTGTCTGTGTTCATGGACTAGACGGTACGGTCACATGGTCATCTTCATCTAGCTAAAGTTTAACAAATACGCTTGCAGGCCGCAAATAGATCTGTTTTCACCTGCGTTAACTGCAATGTTTCACTTTAGAAACAGCTGACCTGTACTCTTTGAGTTCAATACAAAATAGTCTCAAACCAAATGGATTGGGAGATTTAGAGGTGGTTTTCTTGATTGGAGGGCTTCACAAATGGTTCTATATTTTACACTGGCAGAAAAGGATGAAGTTTTGCCCATTTGAAGAGAGCGGTAAATGCGGGTGGAAACAGATCTGTGTCAAGGTACGAGATGTTATGTTAAGCTTAACTAATCTCGATCCAGTCAAACAATTAATTTTCAAGTTAGTAGCCCGAGGTGTTCTCAGTTATATGTAGTCATTTAGGATGGGATGAGTGATGGTGATTTCAGTTTTCACAGAATATTCAAACATTCTAGTTTGAAATTCTGTAATAAATCATTGAATAAATTATAGAAAGCTATGCCACAAGTTACATGTACAATTGTTTTTGTCCCCTGCTGCCCGAAGGGGTCCGTGCGTCCATCCTTGCTAGCATCAATCTGTCAGACTTGTTTTCCAGACAGTAGTTTTTAAAAACCTGATCAGATACTTTACACATTTGATATGTGGGTATCTCGCCTCAGTATCTCGCTTGGGATTGTTTTTCCCTCCGATCTGCCTATAGGTGGTGCCACCTGGGGGTCAATTTAAAATTTTGTTTCCGGACAACTTCTGAAAACCTCAGTGGATTTTTTCCAAATTTGGTATGTGGGTAGCTTGCCTCAAGATCTCGCTTGGGATTGTTTTTTCACACCAATCGGCCTATAGGTGGCGCCACCTGGGGATCAAGTTAAAATTTTGTTTCCGAACCGTAACTTCTAAAAAATCTAAACGGATTCTTTGCAAATTTGGTATGCGGGTACCTTGCCTCAAAATCTCACCTGAGATTTTCATGCTGATTCACCTGTAGGTTGTGCCATATGAGAACTATGCCAAATTTTCTTTTCAGGACAAATTTGGTATTTGTGTGTACCTTGCCAGTGGATTTCACTCGGCATTGCTCTCCATGTCAGGTACTGAATGTTACGGTTTCAAGCCAAATCAGTAGTTTCAATTTCAGGGGCATACAACCACTTGTGTTTTCATTGCAGTGGCTGATTGGATCGAGGTGGGTGGTCAGTTGATAGATAGGGATATTGAATTCTAAGAACATAAACATGATGACGAGCATTGTCGAATGTATAATGTTATTATTGGTATAATACAGGTAACAGTGCTGATCTACGTTTAGTGAAGACTTACATGGAGTCAGCTCTTCCAGGGTTCAAGCTTGAGTTCCTCATGTCAGAAAGAAATCAGGTTAGTGTTCTTATAGTTCAGCATTTCTAATTACATCATCTGTACTTCTTTCACCTTTCCATTCCATGATCGATCAAGTTTAGAGTTTGAATTCACTGCACAAACCTATACATATGAAACTTTCAATTAATCTCCCCTCCCCTCATCCACAAAAAGGATGTCATTGCTGTGAATGTATACCATCTAAGAGCTTCGATTCAATTTGTCAATTAACCACTTGGATAATAATTATTCACAGAGTTACTCCCCTTTAGCTGTGCAGGACCCCCCACCACACTGAGCAGTGCTTTGGTCTGTCCTCACATGATATCCCATCTCCTTTGTAAGACAGTAAAGTTCATCCTCCTAAAAAATGGAATACACTAAATAGTCTACTAATTCAATCATCCTCATATTAGTAAACTAAATTGATCACCCTCTAAAATCTTTAATATAACAAAGAAATCATTGATTACCTGCATGATTTTGGATCATTCATTAATTTCTTGTTCTAATAAATTTGATCACCTTGATTGAATTATTAGAGAGATTACCATCCATACTTATCCATGACTGTAACCATACTTAGCCATGACTGTACCCATACTTATCCATGACTGTACCCATACTTATCCATGACTGTACCCATACTTATCCATGACTGTAACCATACTTATCCATGACTGTACCCATACTTATCCATGACTGTAACCATACTTATCCATGACTGTACCCATACTTATCCATGACTGTACCCATACTTATCCATGACTGTAACCATACTTATCCATGACTGTATCCATACTTATCCATGACTGTACCCATACGTATCCATGACTGTACCCATACTTATCCATGACTGTACCCATACTTATCCATGACTGTAACCATACTTATCCATGACTGTACCCATACTTATCCATGACTGTACCCATACTTATCCATGACTGTACCCATACTTATCCATGACTGTACCCATACTTATCCATGACTGTACCCATACTTATCCATGACTGTAACCATACTTATCCATGACTGTACCCATACTTATCCATGACTGCAGGGGTTTTTTCAGACAGTTTTTCATCGGGGTAACCCCGATGAAAAACGATTACAAATTGAGTTTTTGGAATTTTTTAAATTGAGTTTTTTTCTCGGAAATTGAGTATTTTCTGGGGTTGATAGTTTGCGCGCCGAAGGCGCGCTAAAAAATTGAGTTTCTGTGAAAAAAAATTTGAGTTTCTGTGAAAAAATAGTCGGAAGAAATATATAATTTGCGTCTGCCGGCAAGAATTTTTTTTGGCCGACGTTGCGGTCAATTGCAGAGACGGGGCGATATAAAGACATCATGTCTGAATACCTTACGTAAACCAGGATCGTTGTTGGAATCATAACGAAAGACATCAACAATTTTGGGGTAAAAGATTCGATCGTTACCTTGCCATTTTTATTTAACATCTTTCGACAGCGATTGGCAGCCATTTTCCTTCGACAGAGAAACTGCATCAATAAATAGTTTTCTCCCTTGTTGCATTCGGAAACCAGGATTAGTGTGAAGTAGCGCACTCTTTCGCGGGCTCCCGACCAGCGCCCTCTGTAGCGCCGTGATTGGCTAATAAACAGCCTTGACCCTACCAAGGCAACGTGACAATCGTTTGACAGTTCGACGAAAGGAAGGTACACACCGACGAGTTACGGTCCCGAAGAATTACAATCAATTAAATATACGAATGAACGCAGAAGGAATTGTATGGATAGCAGTTGCGTAGAGGGAAACCACCTTGCACTCTGTCAATTTTTATCCCCAAATAAAGATCATTTTAGGCTTATTGTCTGTACCACATATATTTATTGATCTTGGACTCAATGATCAATCCGTTCAGTCAGTTTTGGTGCATGTAATTTATCAGTCCATTCCATCCGCATGTGTTGCATGGGATTTACTTTAGCAATTACACTTCAGTAGTTTATTTGTGTGAACCTCCATACCTCACTCTGAAGTACATGCATAACAAAATGGACATTCATGTTTATTATTATGCCATTTTTAACATTTGTATTTTTCTCTGCGATGAAAAAGCGATCAAATAAAAGATTGTTTGGAGTGTACTACTAAAATAATAAAAAATTGAGTTTTATATCTACTACACGACTAAAAAGTTGAAAAATTGAGTTTTATTGTACTTTTAGCGCGCCGAAAAAATTGAGTTTTTCAAGTTTTGAAATTGAGTTCGATAAAGGATTTTCGTCTGAAAAAACCCCTGGACTGTACCCATACTTATCCATGACTGTACCCATACGTATCCATGACTGTAACCATACTAATCCATGACTGTAACCATACTTATCCATGACTGTACCCATACTTATCCATGACTGTAACCATACTTATCCATGACTGTACCCATACTTATCCATGACTGTACCCATACTTATCCATGACTGTAACCATACTTATCCATGACTGTACCCATACTTATCCATGACTGTAACCATACTTATCCATGACTTTACCCATACTTATCCATGACTGTACTCATACTTATCCATGAATGTACCCATACTTATCCCAGGGATTCATAGAAGTCCAAAATTTTGCCACCAGATACTGAAATTTCAGTATTTTTTTCACCTCAATTGAGTTTTTATCAGTTTTTGCCACCGGCGTCCTGATTGCTATTGAGTTTTTACCCCTCGGCCAAAATTTGGCCGAAGGGTATTGTCGTCGTCATGTACATCTGTCCGTCTGTCCGTCTGGCCGTCTGTCCGTCTGTCCGTCCGTCCGTCTGTCCGTCACACCTTTCTCGTTACCAAGATATCTTCAGAACGACTTACCCTAGGCACACCAAACTTGCAGTGCACATCCGTATGCTTGTGACCCAGAACCCTATTGAATCTGGACCTGATTGGTTAGAAACTTTGGCGGCCATCTTTAATTTATGCGAAACCATCACAGGTTTCTTGTTACCAAGATATCTTTAGAACGACTTACCCTAGGCACCCCAAACTTGCACTGCACATCCATATGCTCATGACCCAGAACCCTATTGAATCTGGACCTGATTGGTTGGAAACTTTGGCGGCCATATTTAATTTATGCGAAATCATTAATCTTGTGTATCTTAGGTACCATTTCTCTGTTCAGTGTGAAACTTGGTATAGATCATCGATGCATCAAGAAACTTCAAAGGAATGACCAAACCAGTTTCCCTGATTCGGTGAAAACCTTGGCGGCCATCTTTAATTTATGCAAAATCTTCAATGATATATATCTCTGATACCATTCAAGTGTTCTATACGAAACTTGGTATACAGCATCGATGTATCAAGAGATCTGCAATGTATAGCCACATCAGTTCCTCTGAGTGGCGGGAAGGATGGGCGGCCATCATTAATTTATGCAAAATCATTAATGATCTCTATCTCTGATACTGTTCGAGTGCTCGATGTAAAATTTGGTATATATCATCGAAGCATCAATAGACTTACGATAAATGGCGTTTCTGATTGGGCGGAACCTTGGCGGCCATCTTTAATTTATGCAAAATCTTCAATGATATATATCTTTGATACCATTTCAGTGTTCTATATGAAACTTGGTATCCAGCATCGATGTATCAAGAGACTTGCAATGAATAACCACATCGGTTCCTCTGAGTGGCGGGAAGGATGGGCGGCCATCTTTAATTTATGCGAAATCATTAATGATCTATATCTCTGATACGGTTCAAGTGCTCAATGTAAAATTTGGTATACATCGATTAGACAGTTCTGGTTTTTCTGCTTGGGCGGAAACCTTGGTGGCCATCTTTAATTTATGCAAAATCTTTAATGATGTTTATCTTTGATACCATTTCAGTGTTCTATATGAAACTTGGTATACAGAATCTATGTATCAAGAGACTTGCAATGAATAACCACATCAGTTTCTCTGAGTGGTGGGAAGGATGGGCAGCCATCTTTAATTTATGCGAAATCATTAGGGATCTCTATCTCAGATAATTTTCAAATGTTCGATGTAAAATTTGGTATACATCGTCGATGCATCAACAGACTTATGTAATGAATACCGGTTTCTCTGATTGGACGGAAACGTTTGAGGCCATTTCTAATGGCAAAATTTTTCATAATCTGTATATTTGTTACTTGACTGCTTGGTGTTCCTGAAGTCTTGTTTTAAATTGAATACATTATGAATGGCTGGCGCCCAGAGCCGAGGGGTTTTCAGATGCGCAGCTTCATATTTTGTGTTTTTGCCGCCGCCATATTTAATGGTTCTGAGATAGAGTTTAAAGCTTAGAATAAAGTAATATAACCTCAAATTTGACATAATCATTGAACTGTCTTAATTTATTTGAACAAGAATAGAATATTCTAACACCACAAAGTCAGCCTTCTAGGGGTGCAGTCTATCGGAGATGGCTCAATTCCCATCTCCTACCGACAACTGCACCCCAATTACTAGCATTGTTTCAGTTATGAAAATATTTTGGTCAATTTAAATAATCCATATCCTTCCTAATTTGGAATGAACGAGATCTGAATTGCGATATTTAATCCCAATCAGGGGTTTTCCCTTAAATGTTGAACAGGCCTCGAAATAAGACAGCACGGGGTGATAAAAAAATTGATCCCCTGATTTGTGGTCCAGGTGATCGATTTTTTGATCTGCTAGTAGATCAACCACGTAACCAATCGATCACCTGAATCGATCACCTAAAACTAGAGATTTCATGTTGTATGAATGGATTGCTTTTTCTTAAGTGGAATTGTGCAAAATGACTCCATGTGCATGACAATTTACTAAATTCATTTCAGGAAATATATCCAAGATAAAACTTGACATTTTAAGGACGTGTTTTACTCCTTCCTGACTGTCTCTTAACCCTACTAGTAGTGCTGTCGATTTCCGAGTGCCAGGCTGTCAAGCAATGTTGAACCTTTCAAAATGGGTTCAAAAACGGCGTCTGTCAAGTCGTTGGAATTGACAAATAAAATGATATAATGGATGTTATTCGATGCACGATACATTAATTTGAACCCGTGAACATACATTCGGAACATAGTTGGCATTTTACAGCTTTAGAAATATTTAGGAAACGCAAATTGGCAAAAATATTGTACTGTAAAACTCACGTAAGAAATTTGATCACTTTCAGATTACTAACGATGGACGGTCTATTTTGCTTCATTCCGGCTAAATAACTTGTCTAAAATATGATAGATGTCACGATATGTATTCCTGATTACACTTAGGATAAAGAATACTGAACATTTATTCAACATTCGGTAAAAATCTTGTTGTTTACGCGACGCGTGGTTTCGGTGAGCGAAGCCAAACACCATTGTGATTCTGTCGAATTCGACTACTGCGCATGCGTACTCAAGCATTGACCAATCAGAAAGTCGGGTTACGTCAGGTGATCAGGTTTTCGCGGGGTTGATGAAAAGACTTTAAAACACATGACCATTTTACCCAATAACATCGATGCATTTCTACTACGTGACCCAAATGCTGTGTGTAATGGAAACACGAGTTGTTGCCCTTCAATTTTTTTTATCTCGAACGTCGAACGTGGAGAATGTGTTCCTGTAAACGATCTTGTAAACAAGGTGCGTTTTTACTCGTTTTAACGAACTTTTCTGAATAAATGACGCGCGTACGTCTAAAAAAAATTTTAAACGGATTTGTTGGTCGAATTACGAGTTTTAGCATTCACCAGAATTGAGTTTATAGCTGAGAAATTGAATATTTACTGTGCTAAACGCACACAATTCAGTTTTTTACAGTCCGAATTGAGTTTCCTAGTGAATTTTGCCACCGAATACCGGTGGCAAAAACCGACTTGTATGAATCCCTGTTATCCATGACTGTACCCATACTTATCCATGACTGTACCCATACTTACCAATTAAACCACCATTCTGCTGTGAGATCAGTGCATGTGCCCTACACTCTCCTGATTGTACAATAAAATGTAACCTCTTCAAATCAACACCTGACTAAACTCACACACCAGTGAATATTGTTGACTGTCATTATCCAGTGTTTAAGCTTTCATTGTTTTTACCCTGTATAAACCAAATGCTGTTTGAACTTTCCATTTACAAACATTTGGTATAATTAAATGATCTAATCTAGTTTAACTGTCCTATCTGTGTGTCAAACAGATCTGCAATTGTATAGGTTTTGCTATAATGCATTTTCCCTAGAAATTTCAGTGAAACCTGTGTATGACGACCATGCATGGGGTCAGATTATAGTGTCGGTTTTGACAGGATTTTGGTTGATCAGGGTTCAAAATATTGTAAATTTAAGTATTGGGACCATGAATAATTACTTTATTTAGAGGTTATGGTAATTCCCCTAATAATTTGATCACCAGAAGTGCAGCAGAAATGACTTATATCTGGAAATAGTCTTGATGGCACCAGCCACAAAGTGTCACATTTTGTCATTATATAACGTTTCTTCAATTGGAATGAAGAATGGGAATGTTACTTTTTCTCTGTGTTTGAATGACAGATTTGAAAAGTGAACTTCCTGTGATTGAATTATTAAGGGAATTACCATAGTCAAGTTTACTCAGGTGTCAGACAGTGTTCACAGGTACAATGGTTTAGTTTGCAATGTACTTCTATATTTTTACCCCTCGGCCATTTTGGCCTTGGGGTATTGTCGTCGCCATGTACGTACGTCCGTCCGTCCATTACCACATTTTAGGCAAAACCGCTTCAGACACAACCACCAAATTTTCAACACTTATTTATATAGTGCTAAGTCAGACGCCTATCGAAAATGGCTTCCCTCTGCCCATATTTTACAGAGTTCTGCCCCTTTACAGATTTTTTAATTTCTATTTCTGTCCTATATGCCTGAATGTAACCAACTATATCTGCAGAACTGTGTTCAGTATAGCTACTATATTTTGGAAACTTGTTCATATTGTTGTATTCTACAAGCCAACAAAGGATTACTCGCCTCGGCTTATGGAGTTATGCCCCTTTCGGATGTAATAATCTTCGATTTTGTTAGTTGTAGCTGAATGTACAAGTTATATCTGCAGATCCGTGTTCGGTACAGCTTATTCGCCTTGATTGTTACTTCACAGAGTGCTAAGTCAGACGCCAATCGAAAGTGGCACCCCTCGGCCCATATTTTACAGAGTTATGCCCCTTTACTGATATATTAATTTCTATTTCTGTCCTATATGCCTGTATGTAACCAATTATATCTGCAGAACTGTGTTCGATATAGCTACTATATATTTTTTACACAGTGAAACTGACCTTACTGACATATGCGTTCGTGTGCAAACACGGATTAACAAGTGAAGAAATTAAAACAATAGCACAGTTCATTTCCCGCCTAATCACCCACGCCAGCACTCAATCACAATAGATCTTCACTTCTTTACTTAGCTAGCTACTGTAAAGATCGTGTGTAAAGCTCCAGCGTATTACGGAAGGATTTTACGTTTACAACGAGTGATAACATCATCTACAAGTCTACAAAGCAACGAAAAGATCAAGTTGGGAAGTATTCTTGTGTATATCTGTCGATAAAATAATGGCCTCTATGTTCTGTTCCGTCTGTGGGAAGTCTAAATCAACGACCGACTTACATTCTGTTTGTCTTGCGTGTCGAGGCAATATTGCTTGTGATTGTACCCATAGATGTCAGGAGTGTCAACAATGGCCCGATGATTTATTTCAAGATTTAATGACCGGGTCTCGTGCGGGTTCCCTTCCCCCTGGTTTAATGTCGGAGACTAATATCATGACTCCGCCCTCCCATTTTATTGAAAATGGGACGGCGAAGAAGCCTGCATCGATTGGCAGTCCTTGGATGGGCCCTTTACGTTCTTTATTAGATAAAGGTATTGCGCCAAGCACTAGTACTTTTGTTTCTGATCTGTCCACAGGTAAAAGGAAGAAACAGGTAAAAGTAATGGGGTCCGTCCTAGATGAAGGTACGGGAGAGTCAGCCGAGGTCACAGTGGAACTAGATCTTCCCGAAAGTGTGTCCCCCATGGAAATCGAGACGAACGAGATGAGGACCACTTTGACTCCGGGCATAAACACTGGTGACGTTGTAAGTACGCCCGTATGTGCTGTTGGGAATGATATCACTGGGGGGACTCCCGCTGGGAATACCCCGATATCTAATAATTCCCAGGTGTCGTTTGTTGGTCGTCAACCAATTTCGACACTCCCTGTTGCTCCAGGGGCAGCCTTAGGCATGGTAAGTGGTGCTGTAAATAACTATGGTGTAATACCAGGTATAGTTAATTTCAGCACAGCAGACAATACCTCTGGTGGATATAGAGACAATGTATCCATGGTCTTACCAGGAGTAAACTCCACGACCTTACGTAATACCCCAGTCACGGGAGTTATCACGCAAGGCCGGGTAGGATTAAATCCCTTGCAATTGAACACCTCTGGGTTGACAAACGCAGGGGATCGAGGTCATTGTTCTGCAGGAACAATGCCAGTTTCACACTTAATACCTCAGAGTGTTAATAGAAACAATACGGCATTGTTCCAGTCACAACAGGGTATGACTGAGAATGGTTCTGGGTCGGGTGTCATAAACCCATATAGGGCTCATTATCAACTTCCTGTCAGCCAATTCCGGTCGCCTGCGGGTTCCGGTATGGTTAACTCCGGGATTCCGGTTAGGACTTTTCGTCCTTCCGGTCCCACTATAAGGAGGCCTGTTGTGACAAACCCCGGTGGGTTGAGACTTCCGGTTCGTCCGGAAATGCAGTGGGCTAGGCCTATTGCATCCCCTTATAGGCGGGTCTCTAATAGTCCACAAATCAATACGGGAGTTCCGGTTATTGATGGTTCTCTGTCTGCTGTTATTCTGCAAAGAATGGAACAACAGGCAGCTGAACTAGATCAGTTCCGGCGACTCTTGACTTCCACTTCCGGTACTGTTCAGGTTCCATCCCCGGTTCCGACACAGCTTCCGGTAGTATCGTCTGATCCGATTGATTTGTCT
The DNA here is from genome assembly GCA_036873755.1 of Hanleya hanleyi. Lineage (NCBI taxonomy): Eukaryota > Metazoa > Mollusca > Polyplacophora > Lepidopleurida > Hanleyidae > Hanleya > Hanleya hanleyi. The sequence goes on along the minus strand of JAVTVY010016153.1, from coordinate 3,036 downwards.
ACTGACCCATCGATGAGACGTCAGGGGGTCGCGCAACGTCAATCCATTGAGGATAATGACAGTGATCATGATCCGGAGAGACGTTCATATTCAGAGGTACTAGAAGCTCTGTACGAGTTGTACCCTAATATGTCACGACCCCCACCGCCGACGTCCTCTCGCCTACATACTATGGCAGAGGCTCCGTCGACAACTACCATGCAGACGTCGTCACTTCCTGCGTCAGATGCCATTCATGGTTTATGTTCCGTTCTTGATACGGTTTTAGCCCAGCCTAAAACAATGCAGGAACGTATTACAAGAACGGGAAAACGTGCACTCTTTAGACCGGCTTCCGCTTCGGCACCACTTCCGGTGGAGAAGCCCACGTCTAGAGCGTACGGAATTCATGATTCGGCATATGACTTTAAGGCCGCGGAACCGGAACCTGATCTTGCCGACATATGTAAAAAGGCAACAAGGTCCCTTCCAAGGTCTTGATCCCGCTAACTGATAAGCAGTCTTCTACTATTGAAGAAGCTGCGCGGCAGGGGGTAGCCATAGCCTCTCACATGGACTGGTTTCTAACGGCCGTATCCACTGTGTTGAGCAGGTTGTCGCGTTCGCAGTTAGCAGCCAGTAGTAGTCCTGAGCTACAATTACTGGCGGATCTTCAGAACGTGGCTGCTAAAGCTAATGCTGATGCAATGGCTTTAGCCGCGTTCAATGCTGCGACGGTTGTTCATCTGAGACGACAAGCTTACTTGTCTTCCGTTGTCAACCATGCTCCTGATATAGTCATTCGTACTTTGAAGGAGCAATCGCCAGCATCTTCGCTGTTGTTTAATGGCATTATACCGTCTCTAAGGGATACGGTGGAGAAGGCTAAGCCTAATCCTCCGCCTAGAGCGAGTGGTATGGGGACAGGAAAACGTATTTCTACGGACACTTCCGGTCCACCAGCCAAGCAACCTAGGCCGACTACTTCCGCTTCCGGTCCAAAAGGGAAGTCTCAAGCGGCGGGTCGCATGCCACAACAGCAAGGCTAGACCAATCCCAACTATAAAGGTAAAGGGAAAGGTCGTGGCAAAAAGCAGCAGGGCCGGTGACGATTCGGGCCATGTCAATCTCATGACATGGCGGGACCACGAATTGCCTCAACTTCGGTCCCGCCGAAATCCAGTCTCCCGGTCGGGGGACGACTTCAAGGATTTTGGCGGAATTGGCAAAAACTGGGGATGGATCCGTGGGTAATCCGTACTATTCGATACGGTTACCCCCTAGAATTTACTATAGATCCACCCCTTACTGCTGCTCCCAAGCCCTCCCGTATACCTATACGGAAGGCACACCTTCTGGTAACACAGGCATCTGTGGACAAACTTATCCAGAAGCATGCAGTAATAGAACTTCCGGTCCACGACCGGTCCCCGGGTTCTATTCTCCGGTCTTCCTTGTGCCAAAGAAGGATACACCGGAAATGCGCATGATAATAAATCTGCGCAGGCTGAACAAGGACTTCCTGATGAAACCCCCTCACTTTCGGATGGAGTCCTTCCGGTCCATCAGGACCGCTCTGGTTCAAGGGGAATGGTTAACTTCCTTGGATCTTCGGGACGCTTACCAGCATATCCCGATTCATCCAAGTTACCGGAAGTACCTGAGATTCCTGGTCGGTGCTCGCCGTTTCCAATTCCAGGTTCTACCTTTCGGTCTAGCCAGTTCCCCTTGGATCTTCACCAGAGTATTTCAGCCAGTGGCGGCGTATCTGCACAGTCGAAGTATCAAATATCATTTTTACCTAGACGATTCCATTATCAGGAATATGTGCAGAATACAACTCCGATGCGATACAACTTTTGTATGGCACATCCTCGAACTACTGGGTTATCTCCCACACGAGGAAAAATCGGAGATAACACCGTCACAACAACGGAACTTCCTAGGCGTGGCGTACGACACCAAATTGGTCATTGCTCGGCCACCGGAAGTTCGTTGGTGCAAGATATGTCGCGACATTCCACTGTTCATGAGACATTCTTGCCGCACTGCCATCCAGTTTGCATCAATAATCGGTCTACTGACATCCACACAGGATGTCACACCACGAGGCCGATTACAGTTACGGCCACTAATGATCTATTTAAATCAGCATTGGCCACACAGGCACAGGAATCCCATGATTCCTGTCACAGAGGAAGTCAAACATCACCTATTATGGTGGATGGACCCTCTCAACGTGATGCCTGGTGTAACACTGCTTCCGTTTCAAGCTCCTCATCAGCTGTTCACGGATGCTTCGATGCAAGGATGGGGGGCCCACCTCGGATCCAAGTCGATATCAGGCTATTGGACTCCGCAGGAGAGGTTACTCCATATCAATGTGTTAGAGTTCATGGCCGTCAATCGAGCAATACTCTTATTGATACAGGACCTCAAAGGCCAGTCGGTTCTGGTAGCTACAGACAACACGACTGTCTTAGCTTACATCAACAAGATGGGGGGAACTCGGTCCTCGAAGCTTCTGAAGCAGACCGAGATACTCTACCATCTGTGCTGGCAGAACGATATCATACTTCGTGCCAGACACATACCAGGACATCTGAATGTACTAGCCGACGCACTGTCGAGAAAACATCAGATTATACCGCCGGAGTGGCAGCTTCACACAGACATTCTGCGCCAAATCGCTCAGATTTGGGAACAACCGCTGATAGATCTGTTCGCTACTCACCTGAATCATCAACTCCCTCTGTATATGTCCCCTGTACTGGATCCTCTAGCAGTGGGAGTCGATGCTCTATCACAGGATTGGACGGGTCTAATAGCGTATGCTTACCCGCCCCCTTCAATCCTGCCTCTAGTTCTACAAAAGATACGCGCGCATCCATGCGTGGTTTATCTAATTGTCCCTTGGTGGCCCGCTCATCCGTGGTTTCCCGACCTTCTGGAATTACTGGTAGACGTCCCAAGACGACTACCTCTTTGGGAAAAACTACTTCGTCAACCGAAGTCAGCAATTTTCCACCACAAACCTCAGGCATTCCATCTGCACGC
>JAVTVY010016152.1:0-67020 GCA_036873755.1 Hanleya hanleyi | reverse complement strand
CTGCGTGAAAGCCATCTTCAACGATCAAACTACGGCCTTCAAGTTGAATCTGGCGTTTGGTTATGTGCTACAGCATAAGGACACAGACCAAGCCCGAAATTTTTACCCGAGCAGTAACATCCGGGTATTTGACCAACCGTTTACCATCATTAACCGGGCGTCGCTAGAGGCGATGCTGGAGAAACTGGACACCGTGGATCCCTTGGAATAGGCCCAACAACAACACCCCAACACACAATGAGTCGTAGAGAGGGTAACCAATGCCACGCTTTTCGTTACCAAGCTGACCGACCACCCCCATCGGCTGAATGCGTCACTCATGCACTGATGAATACCATAACATGCCGTACATACTCTATATGTCTACATGTTGATCGTTGGCGATACGGAGGTGACCGAAGAGACACGGAGGTGACCGAAGATGTCACGGAGGTCACCGAAGAGACACGGAGATCCATCCGGGTTTACACGGGAACAGCCGGGTAGTTACGGAGGTGACGAAGAGACACGGAGGTGACCGAAGATGTCACGGAGGTCACCGAAGAGACACGGAGCTCCATCCGGGTTTACACGGGAACCGCCGGGTAGTTACGGAGGTGCCCGAAGAGACACGGAGGTTACCGAAGATGTCACGGCTCGGCCCTCGATTTGGGGGTAGTTGAACTGAGTGTGCTAAAAATAGATCACCAGCTAGCGTGCTATAAAAGGGAAGCGGCCTGGCCGTTTCATCAGACACTCTGTCAACCACCATGATGTTCACTTGCACAACTTGCCAGAAGCTGTTTACTCGTCTAGATAATTTACGACGCCACGAGGCCTCCACCCACAACGATGCTCGGTATACTTGTACAACCTGCGCACGGTCATTCAATCGGGAGGATCATTTACTGTGCCACGAACGCTCATTCCACGAGGGCGAGGCGGAACAATGTAACGGTTGTGGTCAACTCTTCAAACGACCCAGTCAGTTAAGACAGCACCAACGTTTGATTCATAGTCCATCACCACGGTATGAGCGACACGGTATGAGCGACTTTCCACTAAAGAGGCACCCATGAGGGTCAGACCTAGTGAAGATGAGCCCGGGGAGACGAATGCCACTGGTGATGCGATCACGGAGAGCCCGCCTATACCCACAGTTCAGAAGAGCCTAGATATCCAGCCGGTCCCTAGCATTACTGTTGCCAGTCATACGCCTGACAACAACGAACAATTTCTGGAAGATGCGGTGGATGTTCCCAGCGATCTCTTACAGGACGCCCATCCAGTGAGTGACATCTATCGTCGCCATTGGTCCATGATACGGCACTGTTTCCACCGTCATCGCCCTATTCAAGATATCTACAATTTCCGACTGGCTGACCTCACCCGTCTACGCAACTACGTGGAAGCCATCTTCAATGACCAAGCTACGTCCTTCAAATTAAATCTGGCGTTTGGTTATGTACTGCAGCATAAGGAGACAGATCAAGTCCGATACTTTTACCCGAGCGGTAACATCCGGGTATTGACCAACCGTTTACCATCATTAACCGGGCGTCGCTAGAGACGATGCTGGAGGAACTTGACACCGTGGATCCCTTGGAATGGGCCCAACAACAACGCCCCAACACCAAGTGGACAGTGGAGAGTGTGACCAATGTTACGTTCTTCGTGACCAAACTACGGAATATTCCCATCGGGTGAATGTATTCACCCATGCACTGATAGATACTCAGAATGCACAAACAACTATCTGAGGATATGTTGCCTCAACGGTATCCTGGGCTGCCTGACGATGATTAGAATAAACGGTTCAAAGCGAACATGGCCGAAGATGGAACTTTCTGAAATGAAGACTTCTGATTGGACAAGAATACATCTAACGGACAGGAACGAATATGACAGATGCAAATGGTGGCCTCTGATTGGACAAGAGTCTTCTTGAATTGTAAATATACCCAACGCGGCTCCCCCAGCGTGGGTATGATGTAACATTGGGGAGAATAAACTATATGAAAAAACTTCTTGTTGTTGTTGTTCTCTCATGTCTCATCCTTGTTGTTGTTGTTGTACTGTCTCCGGTCTGTTAAGGCGTAACGACGGACGTCACTGCATTTCGAAGAATGAGTGACAATTCCATGGAATATCTAGAAAATCAGAGCTTCTGAGCTATTTCACCAGGGCGTTGAAGCATTGAGCTTGGTGTTGGCGGGCGTTGCTACACGATGACACCTCACACGACGCATTCGGACCAAGGATGGTCCATCTCTACACCAAATACCTTCCTTCACTGCCGCAAAATACCCGCTTTCGCTACTACTCGTACTGATGACGTCACCGATGACGTCACAGATGCTGCGGACATGCCTCAAATCAGGGTGTACACCCCGAGAGCTACAACATGACATCTCCCACGACGCATTCGGACCAAGAATGGTCCCGCTCTATCCCAAATATTATCCTTCAGTGCCCTAAAATGTCCACTTTCGCTACTACTCGTACTGATGACGTCACCGATGACGTCACAGGTGACGTGGGCAGCCCCCAAATCGGGGTCTACACCCCGAGAGCTACAAAATGACACCTCCCAGGACGCATTCGGACCAAGGATGGTCCATCTCGACACCAAATACCTTCCTGCACTGCCCCAAAATGGCCACTTTACTTACTACAACCAACTGCGCATGCGCAGATTGACGCGACTTGCATTTAAAAACACGCCATTCTGACTACCCCATACAAGCTTCACTTTGACACCTTCCACGACCCGTTCGGACCCATAGCGGTCCATCTCTACCCCAAACACACACCCACATTCCACCCAAAAGGCCTGCTTTCTATACAACGGCCAGACTGCGCATGCGCAAAATATTGAAAACGGACGAACCATTAGTGCAGTCGGATGCTCCTCCACGAGAGCTTCAAAATAAGACCTCATACGACATCATAGGATCATTAGGGGCTCACCTAGACCCCAAAACGTCCACCCCGTATGGGCCTATACCCCCATAGCCATGCAGTATAGGCCTATGGGCCTACCCAGGCCTCGGTGAACTTTTTCCAAAAATTTCACCGTTTCGCTCCGGGACCCTTCCCATCGTGTTCTAAATGACGAGACGTGAAAAACAAATCCAAACAGCCCATATCACAATGAACGTATGTGAATTTCCCAGGTTGAACCTATGACATCTATGACATCTCCCAACATATAGCCAGTATGGGACTATATGGGCTATATGATACTTTTCCAAAAAAATTCACCGTTGCGCTCCGAGACCCTTCCCATCGTGTTCTAAATGACGAGACGTGAAAAACAAATCCAAACAACCCATTTCACAATGAACGTGTGTGAATTTCCCAGGTTGAACCTATACCCCCGTATAGCCCGCCTATAGGACTATATGGGCTATATCGTACTTTTCCAAAAATTTCACCGTTTCGCTCCGGGACCCTTCCCATCGTGTTCTAAATGACGAGACGTGAAAAACGAGACCAAACAACCCAATCGGACCATGCAGCGTATTTGAAGTCTGGGGACTACTTTTTCTCCGCGGAAGCTTTTTCCCGCGACCGCATCACCACCAGACCGCATCACCGCGGAAGAATACATGCCCAGGGGCCCTTTGCCGGAACTATAGTGACCTTGAGCTGGTGGCGCCCACTGGCGGAACTCCCTCCCCTGGCGGAACTCTTGGGGAGATGATGGGGAGTTCCCTATACCTTTAACCTGGAAAAAAGGGCACCAAGAGTTATCTCCCTGGAAAAGGGGACGCTTCCCGTGTTTTACCTACTACTAACGATGCTCAACTACTGAACATTGGATATGTGGCTATTATTTAGCTATCCAATACATAGTATTTACAAACTCTCTTCTGATTGCCGAATGTAGAACTTGATGCAAATACATGTATACCAGCAGATTCTGCACTCATTTTATGTTGTCTTTTCGCGCGTATTTGAAGAGGGTGTCGAGTCGTGTCAAATCTCGATGAAGTGAGACCAGAAATGCTCTGACAAAGAAATGTCATCTTCGACGTAATCGGCGTAACACCCCAGAGATGTAAACATTGGTCGACGTTTACAGACACTGGATCCGTGACCTCGGAAATATGTCTCGTCGCATTCACCTTACAACGGGACATTCGCGACTGCTCGGAGTCATAGTACCTCGCGCATCAATGGTGTAAGGATTTTGCACCTCTACGGTGTAAACCGTGATCCGCCGCACGTGAGGCACACCACATGCTATAGGATGTGTTTTCGCTCAGATAGTCCTCGTTGTATTTCTTCCTTATCTGGAGGTAAAATATATATCCAAATGAAATGATTCTACCCCCGAACGATTTGTTTCTAATTTGAGGTGTTGCTCCTGGTTTTACGTCTCAAGCTGATCTTCATGGCAACGGAACTCATTCAGCTGACATTCAGTCATTCTGTTCGTAGTTTCGGCGTGATAATCTGCTTTCAACATGGATGCCAATATGGATTTCTTACAGTGCGGCTCGAAGTACTATGTCGCACATTATAGTACGAGACCGTGCCGAGTGATAACGGGAACAGGCCTCGATAAAAACCGCCGGCTATCCGCACACATTGGGAAACGTACAACGAGATTCCCCCGAGATCAAACTGAGCGAGTCAGGTAAATGAAACTCTTCCTTTTAGTTAGGAAAATGAATACGAAGTAGGGTGAGGAAGATGACTTGGGGGTCCAAGCCTAATGTTATAGGTCACTTAAGTGGGTCAAATTTCATCAAAATTAGCTTAGAACTTGCTGGTAACAGTCCCCTAATGCAAGTTCATGCCAATAATCAAGGGTCTAATGTCAACGGTTCTCCTTATTTTGCCGACGAAAGGATTCGGATGGACTGACTGACTGACTCACTGACTCACTCACTCACTCACTCATTACTGGACAATTTGCAAATGAGAGCCTACTTCTTAAGTAGGTCAAATTTCATCAAAAGTAGGTCAGCTTAGAACTTGCTGGTAACAGTCCCCTAATGCAAGTTCATGCCAAAAATCAAGGTTCTAATGAATTATGAATGACCGACCAGACGTTTGTAAATCCAATGCCATTGAGCACGTTTCCGCGATGATGACAATGCGTTAAAATTAAAGCATAATTATTCGAAACAGTTTCGTTTTATGGTCTAAAATGGGCAGATTTCATATATTCTAACCATTTGTATGCAGTTTTAAAACTGTTTCTCGCGTGAATGGTGTACGAAGATGCGAAAGGCGAACGCCGGATTACTTCGGAACTGTTTCTACAGAACAAGATATGATTCGCCGGATGTACCTCGCAATTTGAGAAAATTCTACCTACCGAACAGAGATTTTAGTACGTACGCCAACCGAATGAGTAACGGAACGTATGAGTGAAAGTATACGATATTTGCCAGCGGTATATAATGCACCATGCAGAATATCTCGATGGTCTGCAGTAGTATAGATAGAGCAAACCTCTTATAATTTCTGCTACGGTGGAGAAAATTGAGCGGAAACGGGGACGGTTGACCCTTGACCTGGGGTTGCTTCGGCATCGTGGAGAATAGCGAAGAGGTCACGTGATGGGAGGAGTGGATGTAAAAATAAAGGGCGGAAACATTGATTTTACACCTAAACACGGAAGAAAACGCTCGTCACATGGGCGAATATGCGTCCTACGGGTCATCAATGGTAGATACTTCAGGTAGGAAGATATTGTCTGAATCTTTTTTGCGACTGAGAAGGCTCAAGTCTAGACACATTGTTTTCTCCAGACTTGGCCACTGTATACATTGTCTCGTGATTTTTACATGAAGTATGAACCTATATTGGTATTTGATTTTAATTCTTTACAGTGTGTTGTATTCATACGAGGTGAGAGGGATCTAGTAAGGTGTCCGTCTGAAAAGTACAAAAAGTGGTCAACTTTGGGTATATGTGTCTAAAGAAGATGGAACGGAATTATACATGTATGTTCGACTACGCCAATGCATCATACATGTGTACTTTTCATTGAGAGTAGCCTTGTGGAATTTCACCAAGGCAATCTGTCGTTCACTATTTTATTGGAGATGGTTACCCCCTAGTGGGACCATTTCAGTTACAGCCATTTAGATATTATTTAACCCTATCTGGCCTGGGCGATTTGGGGTCACCGCAACCCGGTGGGGAGGGAGCGAAAAGGACTCCTCTCTATATATTTTCGCTAACCCTAAGACTAGAGTGTTGAAACTTACCACACTGTATCTTGGGGTCAACCTCCACTTGAAAGTGTAAAATAAAATCCAATATGGCCGCCACGATGACGTCAAAGTGACGTCATTTTCTAAGAGGCAATTTTTGAGCGATTTTTCGGTCAGATTTTGCGATTTATTTATTTATTTATTTGACCAATATTTAACCAGGAATACTCCTTCAGGCCAAGCCTGCTCTTCCAGGAGGTCCTGACATATAACATAGATGGACAAGTAATACATTTGTACATAGGACAAGACACAAGTAAGATAACAGTAAACTAAAACAGGAAAAGTCGAGCATTATAAAATAATAAAACTACAAGAACCGGTAGAATAAATCACTAAAACTATACAGTAGTTAAAATATGCCGCCTGAGATGAAATTTAAAACTTTGAATATTTTCAGCATTTTTAATAACAAATGGCAGGTCATTCCAACATTTGGCACCCTGAAATATAAAAGTTCTGTTATAAAAAGTAGATATGCTTCCCACGATATGTAAGTCGTTACGCTGCCGTGTGGGATACCTATGCATATCGGCGTTTCTTTGAAATTTATCATAGATGTATTCAGGCAAAAGCCTGTTAAGAGTCTTGTACATAAAACATAATCTTTGAAATTTTGTCCTAAAATTGTTTTATGTATGTTTTTTCTTCGCAAACACAGCATGATAAATTAGTAAATAATAATCTGATGTGAAATAAAATAGCTTTCGCGCACTTTTCCTACCAGAAAAGCAGGAATGTGGAAGAAGAAGGACGAAAACATCACTTATCCGGTACCCCACATGGTCGCCAGTTTGAATTTACTCATGGTTCTCTGCTTGAGGGTTATGCAAATAGGTTCAAAATGCCGCCAATATGATAAACTACCAAGTGTCAGTTCTCTAGTTTTTGTCGCTCTGGAGATATATCTCCTATAGGAGCAAAAAATCAACGGGGCGGAAAGTGTCCCCCTTCGTCCATGCCAGGAGGAGGGGGCGGCTACTCTCATAGACTTTAAGCGAGGGTCCTTGGGCCGCCAGACGCGTTATGATCGATTTTTAGCGAAGAAAATAAAAAGGCTCTGTGAAGTATATTTTTATTTATTTCCTTTACCATGAAAACGCAATGGATGATGGTTTCCTGCGATGCTGAAAACGCAATGGATGATGGTTTCCTGCGATGCTGAATTAGAAAAATATAATGAAGACGCAAGTAGTAGTAAGCCGTTAAATTCCTTATTAAAAATGTTGGTCAAAAATGATGGTCGTGCGGAGTCACGTGGCGTGAAGTCACGATGACCTCACATCCGGTCACGTGACATCCGGGTCACATCCCGGCCAAAGGTCACATCCGGGTCACTTCCGCTCACGTGACGGCCCAACAAGAGTGATCTCCCCTACATATAAGACACCGTGACTTCCAATGCTAATCTACGCGCAGTGGACAATGTTTAACCTAATGGGAGACCCGCGTATGTATATTTACGGTATGGGTGTTGCACCTTGTTTTCTTCATCTCGAGCTGTAGAACTCGATGGGAGGGGTCTCGAGGCCCTGCGTTGAAACGTTTGGAAAAGATACCGTGCGCATGTGCACTGGGCGAGTATGGCTGGGGTGCAAGTTTTGGGATCTAGGTGGACCCCTAATTGTCCGATTGAGTCGTGTGAGGTGTCAGTGTGAAGCATTCGTGGGGTAGTGTCCAACTGGATGGGTATGAGCTGGAACTGACGCCATGCGCAGTAAAAAAAGAGTATTGGAATGGACGTTTGATTCAGCTGTATGAGGTGTCATCGTGAAGCATTCGTGAGGGACCATCCGACTGGTCTAGTGTGTCGTCCATTTTCAACATTCTGCACATGAGCACACAGGGAATTGTGGGGAAAGGGCATGGGAAGGGACGTTTTGCTGTCGAGGTGGACTCATATTGGTCCCAATGGGTCGTGGGAGGTATCAGTGTGAAGCTCTCGCGGGGGGCGTCCAACTGGATCGGTGTGGAGTGAGAATAGCGTCGACCTGCGCATGCGTAGTAGAAAAAAGGGCATGGGAATGGACGTTTTGAGGTCGAGATGGACTCATAGTGGTCCGATTGGCCCGTATGAGGCCTTATGTTGAAGTTCTCTTGGGGTAGCGTCGGATTGGACTGGTATCTAGTCTGGTTTCTTCATTCTGCTGCGCATGCGCAGTCTGGCTGTATAGAAAGCAGGCGTTTTAGGGGTGCGTGGGGTGGGTTTGAGGGGCCATCCATGGTCCGAATGCGTCATGTGGGGTGTTAAAGTGAAGCGTTCGTGGTATAGACCACGATTTGAGGGGTGTGCACGTCATCTGTGACGCCATCAGTACGAGTAGTAGCGAAAGCGGTCAATTTAGGGGTGTAATGGAATGCCTTTGGAGGAGATAAGGGACCATCCGGCTACCTGGTAGAGTTACCTGTGTGTGCGTGTGAGGAGGAGGAGGAGGAGGAGGAGGAGCTCTGACGCACTAACGATGGTGAGTGAGTGAGTGAGTGAGTGTGGTGGTAGTGGTGTGTGGTGGTGGTGGTACTGGTGTGTGGTGGTGGTGGTGGTGGTGGTACTGGTGTGTGGTGGTGGTGGTGGTGGTGGTAGTAGTGGTGTGTGGTGGTGGTGGTGGTGGTGGTGGAGGTGGTGGCCATGACGTGGATAGATGAGAGAACAACAGCAAGGACGACAGGGCAAGCCTTTTATTACCCCCACCAGCACATCATACCCACGCTCGAGGAGGTGCGTTGGATATGTTTACGATTCTGGTAGGCTCTTGTCCAATCGGAATCCGCCATTTCAGAAAGTTCAATCTTCGGTCATTTATCCGTTTGTCCTAAGCGTCTTCGCGCAGTCCAGGATACTGCATACTTCTCCCATTGATAAACAGGGAAGGGCGATCTTGCCGGCATCATTGAAAACTGTTGACCGCAGGAAACAAGCCTATGTTTATGTATACTATGATTGTCTTTTTGAATTTGGTGCTAATACTGTTATATGGAATATGGAATAGGTCTTTGGATTATGGACGCGGATATTCTCTAATGGACGACGGCTGAATTATGAATGACGGACTAGACGCTTGTAACTTCAATTTGGGGCGGCGGATCGACCTTCGTGGGTTCTTCCATTCGAGGATGCATTTCCATGGGAACTGAAATATCCGGTTCCGAGACTGGCGAGCGTGTATGACACTTTGGTGACGTCTCAACTGACTGGGATGCTTAAAGACTATATCACACTCTGCACACGTATGCGTGGGTACTTCATGGAGTACACGTGTGTGACAACGTCATCTCTCCAGGCGATAAAAAGGCTTCGAACAAGTCGTACAAGTGAACATCGTGGTTGAGTGTCTGCTGAATGAAACGTCAACTGTGCACGTCTTTAGAATACGCTTGCTTTTATGGACAGTAACGCCCGCCAACGCCTAGCTTAACGCTTCAACGCCCTGGTGAAATAGCTCAGAAGCTCTAATTTTCTAGATATTCCATGGAATTGCCACTAATTCATCGAAATCCAGTGACGCCCGACAACGCCTGTTGTTGGGCATTAACGCTCTATCTTTACGCCTTAACGCCCGCCCCAACGCCTTAACGCCCAATCGCAGCGCCCTAACGCCTTATCTCAACTCCTCAACGCCATATAGTAAAGACTTTACGCATTTTCAACTATCCAATCACACGCACATATTCGGATCATTGGCCTTGATGAAAGTGACGTCATCACTGGACATCGCTGGTAGTGACGTCATCGCGCGGAAAAGAGCTCCAAGCTCTTGGAGTCGGAGGTCGAAGCTCTTGGAGTAAGAGCTTTTGGAGCTCGGAGGTCGGAAGTGATGCCATGACACGCATGCGCACGCACCTGTGGTGCACCCTCTCCTATAGCCCGTAGGGCATAGGCAGGTACAATAAAAGCGTAGATTTGTATCTAATACCGCTAAATGCCGCTGCTAGAGGCCGTGTGGTCATGTCGTTCAAGTTACCACATGAACAGGTACAATAAAAGCGTACATGAGATACAACACATATCACGAATCGTTAGATTCTTGGTATGTGCTTTAGAATAGGTTAACCAGAAGACTATACCATGAAGTCATGTGGCTCTGTTAGTATGTCGGCACCTCTTCCCACTTCCCTTGTATGTGTTGCAATTTTTACCTGTATATGGCGAAAATCTGCTGGTGGACCTTTCGTCCACGAGGCGCGCCCCCTGTACAGACCTTTTGGTATTTTAAATATGTTGGCATTGTGGGAAGTTGATGCTTGGTCGACATCGGGCCTTACAGACTAGTCTTTTGTGTTAAATGGCGTCAATTTTATCTGACCACGATACAGCTCACCAATCCCCAGTGTACGAGTTTTCACAGCGACACAGTTCACCAATTACAAATATACGAGTTGTCAGAGCATTTCAATCATAGCTTTCTAGAATTGTATCTAATACCGCTTATGCCGGTGCTAGGGACCGTGTGGTTATGTCGTCCAAGTTGCCACATGAACAGGTACAATACAAGCGTACCTGAAATACATCACAAATCACGAATCGTTAGATCTTTGGTATGTGCTTTAGAATAGGTTAACCAGAAGACTATACTGTGAAGTCATGTGGCTCTGTCAGTATGTCGGCACGTTTTCCCACTTCCCTTATATGTGTTGTAATTTTTACCTGTATATGGCGAGATTCTGCTGGTGGACTTTCCGTCCCCGAGGCCCGCCCGCTGTACAGACCTTTAGGTCTATAATATATGTTGGCATTGTGGGAAGTTGAGGCTGGATCGACATCGGGCCTTACAGACTAGTCTTTTGTGTTAAATGCCGTCCTTTTCATCTGACGACGATACAGCTCATCAATCCCCAGTGTAAGAGTTGTGACAGCGGCACAGCTCACCAATTACCAATATACGAGTTGTCAGAGCATTTCCATCATAGCTCTCTAGATTTGCATCTAATACCGCTTATGCCGGTGCTAGGGGCCGTGTGGTCATGCCATCCAAGTTGCCACATGAACACGTACAATAAAAGCTTACCTGAGATACAACACATATCACGAATCGCTAGAATCTTGGTATGTGCTTTAGAATATGTTAACCAGAAAACTATACTGTGAAGTCATGTGGCTCTGTCAGTATGTCGGCATCTCTTCCCACTTCCCTTATATGTGTTGTAAATTTTTACCTGTATATATCGAGATTCTGCTGGGTGACGTTTCGTCCCCGAGACCGGCCCCCTGTGCAGACCTTCTGCTCTTTGATATATGTTGGCATTGTGGGAAGTTGATGCTGGGTCGACACCGGGCCTTACAGACTAGTCTTTTGTGTTAAATGCCGTCATTTTCATCTTACGACGATACAGCTCACCAATCCCCAGTGTACGAGTTGTCACAGCGACACAGTTCACCAATTACCAATATACGATTTGTCAGATCATTTCCATCATAGTTCTCTACAGTTGTATCTAATACCGCTTATGCCGGTGCTAGGGGCGGTTGGGTCATGTCATCCAAGTTGCCACATGAACAGATACAATAAAAGCTTACCTGAGATACAACACATATCACGAATCACTAGAATCTTGGTATGTGCTTTAGAATAGGTTAACCAGAAGACTATACTGTGCAGTCATGTGGCTCTGACAGTATGTCGGCATCTCTTCCCACCTCCCTTATATGTGTTGTAATTTTTACCTGTATATATCGAGATTCTGCTGGGGGACGTTTTGTCCCCGAGGCCCGCCACCTCTGCAGACCTTTTGCTCTTTGTTATATGTTGGCATTGTGGGAAGTTGATGCTGGCTCGACATCGGGCCTTACAGACTAGTCTTTTGTGTTAAATGCCGTCATTCTCATCTTACGACGATACAGCTCACCAATCCCCAGTGTACGAGTTGTCACAGCGACACAGCTCACCAATTACAAATATACGAGTTGTCAGAGCATTTCCATCATAGTTTTCCAGAATTGTATCTGATACCGCTTATGCCGGTGCTAGGGGCGGTGTGATCATGTCGTCCAAGTTGCCACATGAACAGGTACAATAAAAGCGTACCTGAGATACATCACATATCACGAATCGTTAGATCGTTGGTATGTGCTTTAGAATAGGTTAACCAGAAGACTATACTGTGAAGTCATGTGGCTCTGTCAGTAAGTCTGCACGTTTTACCACTTCCATTATATGTGTTGTAATTTTTACCTGTATGTGGCGAGATTCTGCTAGTGGACTTCCCGTGCTCGAGGCCCGCCCCCTGTACATACATTTTGGTCTATAATATATCTTGGCATTGTGAGAAGTTGAGGCTGGGTCGACATCGGGCCTTACAGACTTCTCTTTTGTGTTAAATGCCGTCATTTTCATCTTACAACGATACAGCTCACCAATCCCCAGTGTACGAGTTGTCACAGCGACACAGCTCACCAATTACCAATATACGATTTGTCAGAGCATTTCCATCATAGCTCTCTAGATTTGTATCTAATGCCGCTTATGCCGGTGCTAGGGGTCGCGTGGTCATGTCATCCAAGTTACCACATGAACAGGTACAATAAAAGCGTACCTGAGATACAACACATATCACGAATCGTTAGATTCTTGGTATGTGCTTTAGAATAGGTTAACCAGAAGACTATACCGTGAAGTCATGTGGCTCTGTCAGTATGTCGGCACCTCTTCCCACTTCCGTTATATGTGTTGTAATAGGGTACACCAGGATGCGGGTGCGCCACAGGTGCGTGCGCATGCGTGTGATGACGTCACTTCCGAACTCCGAGCTTCAAGAGCTGCGACTCCAAGAGCTTCGACTCCAAGAGCTTGGAGCACTTCTGCGCGCGATGACGTCACTTCCGGCGATGTCCAGTGACGACGTCACTTTCAGCAAGGCCAATGGTCTGAATATGTTCGTGTGATTGGATAGATGACAATACGTGAAGGCGTTTAATAGGGCATTAAAGCGTTGAGATAAGTCGTTAAGGCGTTGAGATAGGACGTCAAGGTGTTGGGACAGGCGTTAACGCGTAAAGATAGGGCGTTAAGACGTTGAGACAGGCGTTAAGGCGCAACAACGGGCGTTGATGGGCGTCACTGCCTTTCGATGAATTATTGGCAATTCCATGGAATATCTAGAAAATTAGAGCTTCCGAGCTATTTCTCCAGGGAGTTGAGGCGTTAAGCTAGGCGTTGGCGGGCGTTACTGTCCATAAAATCAAGCGTATCCTAAAGACGTGCACAGTTGACGTTCCATTCAGCAGACACTCTACCATGATGTTCACATGTACGACTTGTTCGAAGCCCTTTCATCGCCTGAATAGTTTACGTCGTCACACACGTGCACGCCATAAACTACCCACGCATACGTGTGCAGAGTGTGATATAGTCTTTAAGCATCCCAGTCAATTGAGACGTCACCAAAGTGTCATACACGGATCATGCTCGCCAGTCTCGGAACCGGATATTTCAGTTCCCATGGAAATGCATCCTCGAATGGAAGAACCCCTGGCGGTCGATCTGCCGCCTCCTCCTCCTGCTCCTCCTCCTCCTCCTCCAAGTAACTGTACCAGGTAGTCGGATGAGAAAAGGCCTTTATCTCCTCCAAACGTACTCCACTACACCCTAAAATGGCCGCTTTCGCTGCTACTCGTACTGATGACGTCACAGATGACGTGGGCATCCCTCAAGTTGTGGTCTGTACCACGAAAGCTTTACTTTGACATTCCACACGACGCATTCGGACCAAGGATGGTCTCTCAAACACACCCCCACGCACCCCTAAAATGTCTGCTTTCTATATATACTACAGTCAGACTGCGGACCAGCAGAATGAGGAAACCGGACTAGGTACCAGTCCAATCCGACGCTACCCCAAGAGAACTTCAAAATAAGGCCTTATACGGGCCAATCGGACCACTATGTGTCCATCTCGACCTCAAAACGTCCATTCCCATGCCGCTTTTCTACTGAGCATGCGCAGACAGACGCTATTCCCATCCCACACCCATCCAGTTAGACGCTCCCCTGCGAGAGATTCACACGGATAATTCCCACGTCCCATTCGGACCACCAAGAGTCCACCTCGACCCCAAAACGTTCCTTCTCATGCCCTTTTCTCACAATTCCCTGACCGCGCATGCGCAGATTGTTGAAAACGGACGGATGGTTCCCCACGAGTGCTTCACGACGAAACTTCATACGGCTCAATCGGCCCAATATGGGCCCACCGCGACCCCAAAACGTCCATTCCAATACGCTTTTTTCTACTGAGCATGCGCAGAGTGACGTCAGTTCCACACCTATCCAGTTGGACGCTCTCCCACGAATGCTTCACACTGACAACTCAAACGACCCAATTCGACCACCCCAAAACGTCCACCCAGCGCTACTTGCCCAGTGCACATGCGCACGGTAAATTTTCAAAAAAATTCCACGCATGGCCTCGAGACCCCACCCATCGTGTTATACAGCCCGAGATGGAGAAAACAAGGGGCCACACCACAAACCGCAAATGCCCATGTAGTTTCCAATTAGGTTAAACATTGTCCACTGCGCATAGCTTAACATTAGGTCTTATATGTAGGGGGAGATCACTCTTGTTGGGCCGTCACGTGACTGAAAGTTAACCTGATGTGACCTTTGACCAGGATGTGACTCGGATGTCACGGGACCGGATGTGACGTAATCATGACGTCACACCACGTGACTCCGCACGACCATCATTTTTAATAAGGAATTTAACCGCTTACTTCTACTGACGCCTGACATATCGTGTACACGTAACCGATATAATTCGTATGGGCAATGGGGTGTTAATAAATTCGTGTACCGTAATGAAAAGATCGTTGCTGAAATATCGCCACCTACGTTCATAATTTGAAAGTATCTATGGTGCAGGCTATACATCTGGTCGTTTTAAACAACATTAGGGCAAGGCTTTGGTGTAAGACCTCCCATTGAAAAGGTAATATCCTGGACAAAAGACTGACAATACAACTTGCAGCAGATCCTTTGTCAATTATATTTCGTGAGTCTTACACCAAATCGTTGCCAACATTAGGCACTTTAGTATCCATGGGAGAGCTTGTAGCAAACACAGATTTACAGTTTCCACAAACGTATCAGTTATTAAAACTATTATAATTATAACTGGTTATAACTGTTAGTACCGTATTGAATTATTGATAGACAAAAAGAAAAGAAATGCGAGAAACTGGATAATGGAGTACTTGTAGCAATATTACACACCGCTGAAAGTACCTGCGTTGGGCTTACCCTTCATTGACACTGACCTTCAATATTCGTGCTACCAGGAAAACGTCCAGCGTCGTTCGCCGAGAGCAGAAGGGAGTTATGCGAATTCGTAGAAAACTGTTCACATGATTAGGGTACACAATATAATAGACTAATCCAGTTTGAACGGTGGGTGAGAGTGGCGGATAATTATGTAGATTTCGATTTGTTATTTGGGTCACTATTCTTGTGTGCATGTGTTTGTGAGGACATTGTTCATTTTATGCGATATCCTCATCTATCACGAAATTGAAATAAAATTTTATGTAATATACTCCGGATTTTATTTCATATTTTTCCTCCCTGTTCCCATCCATACTTTTCAAATTGGAATATACTGACTCAAACGCATAACGGGATTTGTAACTGGGAAATCCCCTCTTTCTTTTAGACCGAGGGTATTTCCAGGTTGGCCAGGTTATTTATAGACATGGCGTTTATCTTCACAGGCATCATGAATATTTATTAGCTGAAATCGCGTGACGCGCCAAAGAATGTGGCCTACATTCGCCGGAACTTTCCTTGGAGGTTCTAGAGTCTGGGACCACTATTCAACTCACTCAAAAACAGATAGGCCGTCACACATCACCCAGCCTTATTCTCTTTAAACGTATGAATACTTTCCTATCAGACTGCAATTCTTTTTTGATGTAATAAAATGATAATTATCCCTCGCCAAACGAAGGCACATAGCTTTGTATGGAAACGACGAAGGTCATTACCATGAATTATACATAAAACTAGCTAAAAATCCAGCTGTATTGTACTGCACGTTTCACATAATTGATCTATATATATCTGGATTAAAGGTGCCATAAAACAGTAGGCCTATCTGAATTTTAGATTTGACCAGGCATTTTAAAATTATCGTGAGCATTTGAAGGATGCTATGTAGTACTATTGTGTTAATTCAACAAGTTTTCATATTTATAATTCTCTGTTCTCCTCCTGATGTCAAATACTCGTCATACATAAATCCCCAAATATGAAGCACTAAATCTGAGAACTGGCGATCATATACAAACATTTATATGAGCACATTTCCACATTCATTTAAAAAAACATCCGAAATATTCCCATTATGTGTTTATATCAAGCTTACGCTTTTCGTAAGCCTCCACCCCACCCCACCCCACCCAATTGAAAACGTTGTTTTTATACTGCATGACAGAGTGACTATTTAGGATTTAAATAACTTTTTCTTCTAGTCCGACCTTCCTCTAACCTTTCATCCACACGACGGATAATTTCTGACAAACTGTCCCCAGCTTGTCAGAGTTTTCTCCCCAAAAGGGGTCGATTTTACGTGACCACGGGTTGCGCGACCTCATCTCAGTAAAAATTATTTTAAAAATATATTCCGCCGTTTCACAACACTTAACTCACATATATACACTCTTGAAACGCTTTTGTTAGATTTAACATCTAGGTCATTTCGCAATATTTTCAGCAAAAAACCAAAAAAAACAAAGAAAAACCCCCGACAAAAATAAAAAAATGAATAGACAGATAAAAAAAACGGGATAGAGTATGAACAAGAAACATGTATATTTGTATTGAATGAACATTTTCCTTTCCAGCATAAGGGTCATCCTGGCTCATTCCATCATCCCAATTAAGTCATGGTTCATCTATCAAATCCAAGCCATGACGGATAACTTGTACACCGCAACGAATATCAGTCACTTCCACTTCAATCCGAAATTTTCGACCGCTCCGAATATGCCCGAACATGGCTCATACTCCATGTAAGGATCACTAGACAATGCGTACAATAGCCAAGTCTGGGGACAACAATATGTCTAGACTTGAGCCTTTTCAGCTGCACAAAGGCTCTGACAATAGCGTCATGCATGAAATATCTACCCCATATTTGAACAAATTAAGCGCCAGGCAAGGGTTCCATCTGATTGCTTTCAATTCAGATGTTTTTAGGCTATCCGATAATTTATTTATTTAAGATACGCCCTCATGTTGTTTCCTCCCGGACTTTGAAGAGTTCGCCCTTCAGCTCTTCCACTACACAAACTGAGCCAAACTAATTATACCGAGATCCCACGAAGGTAAGCGTAGTGCCCGAAAACGTCCTCCGTTCATTGGGAGGGGCCCTCGGTGGCCGAGCGGTCTAAAAGGCGCTTCGCTGGTGATCGCTAGCCGCCTCATACCGCTGAACCGACACGGGTTCGAGCCCAGCTGGTCCATGTGTGGAAGTTTATCAGTTACTTGAAGAAGGGTGGTGGTTCTCTCCGGGTGCTTCGGCTCCCTTCATCAAATAAACTCACTGTCACCGTATATATGAGTGAAACAAACCTTAGTGCGACTTTAAGCCCCCCCGTCACCGTTCATTGGTTCATGTTTTGAACGGACAGTCCAGTACGTATCTGCCTACAGGGCCCGGTACGGAGATAAGAGAAAACAGAAGTACATTACGGAGGATGGCTCATTCACACTCATAAGTTGACCAGTGTTAGGCTCCCTGACAAGTAGAAAACATCTGTGTTAGTGACATGATCAAAGCTTAATGAACCTTTCGATTAAGATGATATATATTAAATACATCAATTATTTCTACTTCCGAATATCCTCATTTTGTTCACGGGGAGTAATAAAAAAAATAAAAAAACAAAACAGGCAAAACGCCTGCCTACACATGCGAAGATTTCTTGTGTTATTACACGGAAATACGCTAGAACGCGTCTCAGGCCATCTAAGACCTCTGCAACTTCCGGGGCCCGGGCGGACCCTCGCCTATTTGTGCTGTGATAGTGACCCATCCAATCACTCGGCCTTGCCTGTTGGGGCGAGGATGTCAATTTGAAGAAACACAATAAATCCAGCGTAACCCTAGCGATTTCGTTTTCCTCAGCAGACATATGTAACTGCATAACTTCATCAGACCCTTTCTCTTTGTCTCAACGTAACTGCGTAACTCCAGGTATAACCCTCTGTTTGATGGACAGCGTAACTGCGTAACTCCAGCTCGGCGATGGACAATTTAATTTGGCTTAGCGTAACTGCGACAGACCCTCGTAACTCCAGTGATGGATCATTTCTCTTTGCTCAGCGTAACTTCATCGCACCATTTCTGTTTCACTCTGCGTAACTTATAGCCCTCTTTTACGGACAGCGTAACTCCGTAACTCTGGCGATGGACCATTAACTTCATGAACTCCGGCTATAGACCGGTCTTTTTCTGACAGCGTAACTGCGTGACTTCCTCAGACCCTTCCTCTTTTTCTCCTGTTTCTCTCATCGTAACTGCATAACCATTTATTTTTGCGTAAAAAGTAACACCGGCTATAGACCGTACCAAACCCCCCACATTCTAATATTTTGAACAATCCTATTACTGATAAAGAGCTGAATGAGGCAATCAACAAGCTGAAAAATAAAAAAGCATGTGGCAATGATTCCATCTGCAATGAAATGCTCAAAGGTATTCACCCATACTTGCATGATATTATACTTCAAATTTTTAACAAAATGCTTTCGAGTGGAACCTTCCCCTCTAAATGGAGTGAAGGTATAATAGTTCAAATCTATAAAAGTGGATCTCCACTGGACCCCAACAATTATAGGGGAGTCACTTTGACCAGTTGCTTTAGTAAACTGTTTTGCTTGATATTGAATGAACGCCTGGTAGAATTTATAAACACAAAAGGGCTATTGTCTAAATTACAAATTGGCTTTAAAAAGAATAACAGATCTTCTGACCATGTATTTGTACTCAAAACTTTGATAGACAAGTATACTAGAAACAAGAAGAAAATATAGCCGCAAGCGGCGATGTAGGGGGCCAAGATACAGTCCAGACAAGCTAGATTTAGGGATGAAGAGGCATTGATCACTTCATCTGCAACCTCTCTAGATTTATATTAAAAGACCTCGGCCCATCGATCATGTGTAGTAAGTTTCGCGTCGATCAGTTCAGCGGTTCCAGAGAAGAAGATCTTAGAATGTTTTAGGGAAAATCCAAGATGGCCGCCGAACATCTCGACCAATCGGCTTCTTCTTTGGATATGCATTAGATCTAATAGGCTCAACCACCACGAATCCGCCATATTCAGCATTGACGAGTCCCATAACATACATTTAGTCAATTCCGCTATCGAAATCCATTACTTGAAAATCCCATAATTTACCAATTTGGGTGAATTTCGATGGAGAATAGAGGGAAAACTATTGAAGCTAGGCTGAAACGGTTAATATATTTCCAAAAGAGCTGCTCCTGGACAATATAATGCAACAAACTGCGAGGCTGTACCTTTCATAGTTCCAGAGTTATAACCTGTACAAAATGTGTTCCGTTTCCGACAAAATTCAAGATGGCGGCCAAACCGCGTAACCTAGGAGCAAAATTTTTGCATATTCGTGATCGCCATATTGCAATGCATTTATGTAGTCACTTTTCTGATCCAAATCCGTTAAATGAAAATCCGACAATTTTGATTGGTCAATGGCGGCCATTTTGTTTTACACCGCAACCTTTTTTGACCAATTCGGCTTCTACAGTCTCTAGACCTTGATCCATAGATCATGTGTACCAAGTTTCACGACAATCGGTTCAGCGGTTCAGGAGAAGAAGCTTTTCAAAGGTTTGGGGTTAAATCCAAGATGGCCGCCGAAGCTTTTGTCCAATCAGCATCACTGGGGGATATGCATCAGTTCCCATCTGGCCCAATCACTATGTGAAGTTTCAACGGTATCGGTGTATCGGTGTTGACTGTACGAATGAGACAAAATCCGGCGGAAGAAAAAAAATAATACCAAAAACAAAAGGTGACCAGCCATACTGGCTTGGCCCCCTAATTATTCACTGCCTTTATTGATCTCAGGAAGGCCTTTGATTCCATATGGCATGATGCACTATTCTTCAAGCTGAAAAAGGCTGGAATAGGTGGTAATTGGTTGCAGGTGGTCAGTAAAATGTATAGTTTAGGCCAAGCCGGAGTTAAAGCCGGTTGTGGAGTTAGTAAATTATTCCCAGCTACCCGAGGGGTTCATCAAGGGAGTGTCCTTAGCCCCACTCTCTTTAATTTATTCATAAATGATCTCTTGGTGAATCTTAGTACACCAAAATCTCCAGTTCTATGGGACGAGCAAGTGCCCGGATTGGCCTTTGCTGATGATTTAGTATTATTGTCGACTGATAAGCAAGATCTACAACGTAAATTAGACATACTCAATGATTATGTTCAACGTTGGCATTTATCAATCAATGTTGACAAGTCTAATGTGGTTGTATTTGGCCAGAATCAATGCCCCAGAGACGTTTACAATATTGGGGGTGTGCCATTGAAATGTGTAGCCAGTTATAAATACTTAGGTATTACTTTCCAGGGTAATGGAAACTTTAACAAGGCAGTATCCAACCTTACCTTAAAAGGTAAAAGGGCTCTATTCTCTTTGCGCAATTCGATCGACTCCGTTAACTTAAATGTGAACAGTTGCTGCGGACTGTTTGACTCGTTAATTAAACCTATTATACTGTTTGGCTCTGAGGTTTGGGCAGGATACTGCTTTGGTAATGGAGACATCCATTCAATGCTTTTTAAAAGCACAGAGGTGGAAAATGTACATCTTAGATTCTGTAAACAGTTACTTGGAGTTGGTTCAAAAACTGTCAACTTGGCCGTTCTTGGAGAATTTGGTAGATTTCCTTTAGTACTCCTTTCCATCACCAACTGCATTAATTATCTGTTTCACATATTTAACTCTGAACCTTCATCATTATTATATAAGCATACTTGGAACAAGCAGAGGAAAGTAGATCTGGCACTACCAACAATTGGGTCCAGTTCATTAAAAAAACCTGATATCTCTCAAAAGCTATCACATCTGGGAAAATCAAGGCTGTAAATATCCGAAAGCTGCAGTCAGGTTTATTCTCAAGGAATTGCAGAAGGTATATAAAATGGATTGGAAAAATAATATTGAAAATATGAGTAAGCTTGATAGTTACAGAACCTTCAAAAGTAACTTTGAACAATCATCTACTATATTAAATATCCGTAATAAATCTTTGAGATCTGCTTTAGTTAAACTGCGCATAAGCGCACATCCGCTGCAGATCGAGAGGGGAAGATACTTAAGGCCTAAACCACCCAGATGTGACAGACTTTGTACACATTGTAATATGTAGAATCTGAGCTACACTTTTTACTTGAGTGTAGGCGTCACCTTGATAGAAGAATGGTTTTATTTTCCAAGTTACAGAATGTATCACCAGGTATACAATCTATGAGCAATGATGCCATGTTTATATATCTAATGCGATCGAAGAATCCAGTTATTGTCCAAGCTCTAGCATTGTATACAGCGGAGTGCTTCTCTACTTATACTGATCGCATTGTCAACCAACGTTAACTGACGAGTAATACTCATTATGTTTATAATATACCCTACTTGTCACGGACTTGAGTCTTAATGTACATGTATCATCAGTGCAGAGCTCTTGAATACATTTGCTCTTTATCAGGGAGTAGTATCTGTTTCTCTATAATATACTATACACGGTACATCTGTATCTGTCATTACATACTAGACAGGTTAATATTTCATATAGATCTGTATCTACGGACCTTGCTGTTACTACTACTGTTATGTTTTTGTCTTGTGTGTAATTGCCTTTGGCCCTCTGTGGCATATCTGTGCAAATAAATGATTCTGATTCTGATTCCTGTATTTTTATGACAGCGTAACTTCCTCACTTTTCCCCCTGTTTCTGTCAGCGTCACTGCATAACTCTGGCGAAGGAATGTTCGAGAAGTTAGCTGCCAGTTCACGGTTCACAGTTCACTATTCGGTTGTGAAGCTGGATGCCAGTTCACGGTTCACAGTTCACGATTCAAAGTATTATAACGGCCGTAGATAAGCTTGCAAGTGGTTTAGTCACCAAACCTGGTACACATGTACTACGTGACAATACCTACATGATGGTATCATTATTTCCACAATCCACCGCTAGGGGGCGAATAGTGAACTGGCATCTGAATAAGTAACTGAACTGGTAGACACCCCTGTAAGTGGTTTAGAGCCACCAAACTTGGTATATACATGTATATATACTACGAGACAGTATGCCTACCTACATGATGGTGTCATTAGTTCCACTATGCACCGCTAGGGGGCGAATAGTGAAATGGCATCTGATGTTACCACTTACAGGGGTGTCTACCAGTCCAGTTACGTATTCAGATGCCAGTTCATTATTCGCCCTCTAGCGATGGATCGTGGAACTAATGGTACCATCATGTAGGTATTGTCTCGTAGTATACGTGTACCAAGTTTGGCGGCTCTAAATTACTCGCAAAGGTGTCTACAAGCTCAGTTACTTATTCAGATGCCAGTTCACCATTCGCCGCCTTGCGGTGGATAGCGAAATTAATCGTGTCATCGTGTAGGTATTCAACCTGTAACCATCTCGGCCATCTATACGCGGTAAGACTTATGGATGGCGAAATGTACGCAAATCGTATTGTTTCGTAGTGTATGTGTACAAAGATAGATGGCTCTAAACCACTTCAATATTGGTGTCTACAGCTGTTACGATAGTTTGAATCGTGAACTGTGAACCGTGAACTGGCACCCAGCTTCACAACCGAATAGTGAACTGTGAACCGTGAACTGGCAGCTAACTTCCCGAACATGGCGAAGGACCATTTATTTTTGCTCAGCGTAACTGCGTAACTTCATGACAGGGCCTTTCTCTTTTGCTCAGCGTAACTTCGTATATGAAGAGCCGTTCGCGCCATAAATCCCGGTTTTAAACTTTTAAATATTTCAAACGTTTACAAATTGTAAACTTTTAAAAAGTTTAAACCGTTAAACTTGCACCAACCAATCAGATGTCATGAATTGACATTTAGAAGACCTTTCCTGTCAAAAAGCAAACGTTTCATGTTGTAACACCCAATACTTTAGGCGTTTCCTGTCAAAAAGCAAACGTTTCCGGTAGTAATATTCGAGAGTTTTAAAATTAAAAGGATAACGTTTCCGGTTGTGATCGTCCAATCAATTTTTGTTTACTTCTTTCTTATTGTAGACGTTTCCTGTCAAAAGCATACGTTTCCGGTTGTAATATTCAAAACTTTTAAACGTTTCCGGTTTAAGAGAAAACGTTTCCAGTGTGTAGTCTAGTTCAACCAATCAAAACCGCCCTTACAAATTAGAGTCTCTTTGGCACTGGGACAATTTGCGCGGGACATGATGGCGGACGGCGGGTCGATTGCAAGTTTGTCCATCATGCCCATTAGCAACAGATCGTTTTGATGTTGAGGTTTGAATATACGCGGCACAAATAAAAAAAATTGATTGGACGATCATAACCGGAAACGTTTTCCCTTAAACCGGAAACGTTTAAAAATCTCAAATATTACTACCGGAAACGTTTGCCTTTTGACAGGAAACGTCTAAAGTATTGCATCTTACAACAGGAAACGTTTGCTTTTTGACAGGAAACGTCTTCCAAATGTCAATTCATGACATGTGATTGGTTGGTGCAAGTTTAAACGTTTAAACTTTTTAAACGTTCACAATTTCTAAACGTTTAAAAAGTTTGAATGTTTAAAAGAGGGATTTATGGCGCAAACGGCCTTTCATATTCGTACCTCCGTCTATATATATATATATATTTTTTTTTATAAGAAATTTATTTTGCCACAAATAAATCATACAGGTGAATAAAAGACAATTAAACTTGAAAAAAATAAAGCACACACAAAAATACAAAAAAAGAATATATATATATATATATATAAACGAATACAAAGGAAAATAAAATACGAAAACATGTGTATTGATCCTTTTACTATGGTCCATTAAATTCAAATTCTGGGTAACGCTAGTCCTTAGGGTACAGTTATTTGTCACGTACTAATCTGGAAAAATCTTTCCATCGGTTTTCAAACCTTTGATATTCACAATTTTTCCGAAAAATAAAATTTTCGGTATTATACCAAAATTCTATCTGCTTTTTACATGCATTGATATTAGGACGTTGTTTTCGTCTTTTAGACTGATATATATACCACTTTATAACAATAAGTATTGTATTAAATATATAATCAGTTTTTTCCACTCCAAGTAGCAGCACTCTTTCAGACAAATAGAGATAAATATTAACTGATCTAAACCATTCACTAACGTCATTCAAAAAGGCTGCTACAACCGGACAATGCCAAAATATATGAGGTAAATCCTCGATAACTTCCTGGCAAAAATCACAGTTGGGAGAATTTACAATACCTATGTTATACAAGAATTTATTGGTGGCTATATAGACCTGTCCTTTTCTGACAGCGCAACTGCATAACTTCCTCTGAATAAATGCGTGAGTCCAGATATAGAATGGACCATTCCTTTGGCCTATGCATAACTTCTTTATATCTTTTTCTTTTTCTCGGCAATGTAACTCCGGGTATAGACCTCTATTTCCTGACAGCGTAACCGCGAAACTTCATCAGACCATTTCCCTTTCCTGTAACTGCTAATCAGATCCAGAAGCCCTGTACTATTTGCTCAGTTTTTCATGCTAACAGAACACATTGATCTCCAGCAGCTGCGAGAAAAAGAGAAAGTAACTGGAGTTACGCATGCAGTTATGCTGGATAAAACACAAAGCATAAATTGCCCGAGTTGTGCATTTACATGTATAGACCTGAAATAAAAAATAAAAAATATAGCCATGTTGCATCGCCACTGTTACGCAGTTATGCAGAGAAAAAGAAAAAGGTCTTAAGAGAAAGGGCGAAAAACAAGCGGCCTTTACCAAAGTAAATATCGTTTTAATTTTAGAGATTGTAAAAAATCAATGGTTGGTTTGGCTTAAATTCTCATTTTTCAAAACAAACTGAAATCTGCAAAGTTAATAGAAAATCATTTCTCCGTGATATTTATAATTACGTTAAAGGATATTCTCCTTGCAAATATTTATTTCACGTATACACTGTCAGACTGTCAGAAGAATATGGTCGCTCTGACCAGGTATTTCATGATACAGACGTGTCCGACCACGTTTTGCATGGTCGATCACGCATCTTGACCATAACAAATATGGTAAGAGTGACTAAAAAGAAATTGGTCAACCATGCCTACGTATCCATCGCGTCTGTACCAGGTATTGTTTGGTCGTAGCTACCATATTCGGATATTGAGGGTGACGTTATATCGGACAATAGCCAGTGAAGCCGTGATGAAAGATGTGCAGTTTACATTAATTGTTTGGCCTCGAGATAAGTCGACACACCCGCTCAGGTTGACGGTCTGCCATGTTATACGACCTCAATGAACTTTGTCCGCGACAAGTTCATTACATTATGACGTCGTTCGAAGAAACTGCGCCTCGATAGGTCAAACATCTACTCCATACCCTCTTGTCTGTCCTCCATACCATGTACTCCATACCCTCTTGCCTGTACTCCATACAAGCGTGCCTGTACTCCATCCCCTTCAGGGTGCAGTCCACAGTAGATATTCTCCTTGCAAATATTTATTTCACGTATACACTGTCAGACTGTCAGAAGAATATGGTCGCTCTGACCAGGTATTTCATGATACAGACGTGTCCGACCACGTTTTGCATGGTCGATCACGCATCTTGACCATAACAAATATGGTAAGAGTGACTAAAAAGAAATTGGTCAACCATGCCTACGTATCCATCGCGTCTGTACCAGGTATTGTTTGGTCGTAGCTACCATATTCGGATATTGAGGGTGACGTTATATCGGACAATAGCCAGTGAAGCCGTGATGAAAGATGTGCAGTTTACATTAATTGTTTGGCCTCGAGATAAGTCGACACACCCGCTCAGGTTGACGGTCTGCCATGTTATACGACCTCAATGAACTTTGTCCGCGACAAGTTCATTACATTATGACGTCGTTCGAAGAAACTGCGCCTCGATAGGTCAAACATCTACTCCATACCCTCTTGTCTGTCCTCCATACCATCTTGCCTGTACTCCATACCCTCTTGCCTGTACTCCATACAAGCGTGCCTGTACTCCATCCCCTTCAGGGTGCAGTCCACAGTAGATCCATCGTTGCTGGAAATGGTCTTGGTATAACCCTTCCGTCTTTCCGATTTGCCAAACCATACAGAATTACAACACATATAAGGGAAGTGGGAAGAGGTGCCGACATACTGACAGAGCCACATGACTTCACAGTATAGTCGTCTGGTTAAACTATTCGAAAGCACGTACCAAAACCCATATAAAAGTACATATTTTCTTCATGGGAATGCTCATACCAATAATTTAACATACAATCCAGTTATGCAAACTTAACCCGAGATAAATTTTCCTTCCTCGGAACGTGCTCCAAATTTTATGGAAAATCTATTGAAATGACCCAAAATACGCCATATTCCGTTCATTTCCTGGAAAAATCTTGACAATCGATTTCAATAAGATTTAAAATCTCCGATTAGTAAGACTTCACCGTCATTAGAAAATTTGCCTATTTCTTTTCCTAGCGTAACAAATTGGTCTGACAGGTAAGGGGAATCTTCTGGGGATTCTCCGTTGTTTTCAAGTCAAGATTTCGGACCGTGGTTAGATGCAGCGATTGTAGTTGTTGGGTGATGGAAACTAGTTCACTTATCTTTTTCTCTCCAATTCTGTATTTTGGAGACCTTGGCGTGTCCAGTGTCAATTCTACAAACTGAGGAAGCAGTACTCTCAACTTCTCAAGAGTAAGCGTTATTATTATCGACAATCAATTATTAACCAACTGCTACAGTGTTAAAGTGTCGATCCTAAACATTATTGGAAGCTCCTTAACAACTTGAGAGAACGAAAGGAAGTTAATTCTACTGGCCATATACATGCCGGTGTCTGGTACAGTCATTTCCGAAATATCACAGAAAAAAGTGTAATCCATCATTTGATGAAGAACTTGAAAGCGATCTTAATCTTAAACTAGCTTTCCTTGAAATGCAACCCTGTCATTCAAGTTTTCTGAACCAATCGTTCAGTGTTGATGAAATTTCTTGTGCTTTATCAAAATTGAAGAGTGGAAAATCAGCAGGTGAGGATATGATCTCCAATGATATGCTTAAACAAGCAAAGGTGTCTTTACTTCCACATCTAAAAACAATATTCAATAAACTGTTGGCCTCAGGGTGTTTTCCGGAATGCTGGAAATCATCTCTCCTCGTACCTCTGCATATATCCGGTACTATTAAAGACCCAAATAACTATCGTGGAACAGCTATAAGTAGTTGTTTTTCTAAATTATTTTGTTCTGTGTTGAATAACATACTGCAAACTCACTTGGAAGACCTTGGTAAACCAAACGACTCCCAATGTGGATTTCGTAAGGATCATAGGGGGGCTGACAATGTATTTATTTTGAAATCTGTGATAGATTCTAAAATTAGTGAGAATCGAAGGGTTTATGCATGTTTTGTAGACCTACGTAAGGCTTTTGACACAGTATAGTAGACCAGCCACCCAATCCAAAGATGGCTAGAAAACTTTTTGATGGCATCGCGTGTTAAAAGCGGTCATCCAGGCTTAATCAACTCTACATGGTGTGCAGATTACGATGTGAGCGGATGACATTCTTACTTTTGACCGTTAAGGTCATTTTTGAGGTCATAAAGGCCATTAGAGGTCAAATAAGGATAAAGCATCTATTTTTTGCAATATCTTCGTAAAGGAAGAGCGATTGTGACTGATTTTTTTAAACTTGCTTCATTTTTGTTCTGATCTTACTTACTGGTGATTTGCATATTCAAAGATGCAATGGATTATGGGATATTTTAAGGCTACCAGACCTTGGGGGAGGGGGGGTTATAGTTTATCAGTACTGGGATCATGTTGAGCCTATTTGCATAGCTACGAGCAGAAAATCATGAGTAAATTCAAAATGGCGGCCATGTGGCGTATCAGAAAAAATGTTGTTTTCGTCATATATGGTTCAAAATCCTATTTTTCTGCGAGGAAAAGGGGACAAAAACTATTTCATTTTACATCAGATGATTATTTACTAAGTTATCATGCAGTTTTTGTGAAAAAAACACATAAATAAAAAAATCGAAAATCGTCCACAAAAAGCTTTTTTTGGAAATGAAGACACTGTGACGTCATCACGTGACCATCTTGGATTTTTAAAACATTTTCTCGTAGAGCTTGATCCCATGGTATAGTGTGGTAAGATTCAGCTCCCTAGCTTGAGGGACAAGAAAAACATTTAGGGGGAGCAATGACCCCAAAATTAGTGAGCCAAACCAAGAAAATGGCGGCATCGTTTGTTAAAAGCTGTCATCCATGCTTAATCAAATCTACATGGCGTGGGGATTGAGATGTGATCGGATGACATTCTCATTTTTTTACCTCGAAGGTCATTTTTTAGGTCATGAAGGTCAAGAGATGTCAAATGAGGATAAGTCGTCTATTTTTTTCAATATCTTCGTATAGGAACAATAATTACTACATTATGGTTGGTAATATTTTATTAGGGGATTTGCGTATTCACGGATGCAAAGCATTATGTGAAATTCAATATAACATCCACCTCTGATTCCCTTGCTATGTGTAAGTGTAGTGCCCCATTGACCTGGTTCTAATCCCCCATCCGCAAGATCGGAACTTCAAACTTCTCAGTTTTATAGCTCAACTGACAAAACTGTCCTTCAACAAAGGAAATATCTGATGGCGCTCATGACTGTTGGACAGGACCGGGCTGTCACAAGCCGGAAGCTACACACAGAAACATTTGTTAATATATATGGTATTGCTCTTGTACAAGTAGCTTGTCTACCAGTCAGATGCAAGATAAAGTGGTTTTGGATATTCTTTTTGGAACATATGAGCAACATTCCATAAAAATGGAGGGAGACGGGTATCCGTGTTCATAGTCAGATGGTCAGGATAATTACCTTTTACCAGGTGTCCCTAGCTCTTTGTAGTCAGATGGTCAGGAATATTAGCCCTGACTAGGTATCCCTGTTTGCAGTCAGATGGTCAGGATAATTACCCCTTATCAAGAACTGGCTTGTCACCTAACCATACCAAGGAGGCCTTAGCTTAATATTTGTCTGAAGAGTTAAACATAATTTGATAATCAGACAAGTACATATGGCAGTTTCTGGATGATTTCATCATTGAAGGAAACAAAATTTTCAACCAGGGTCATAGAATTCAACATTATCAGCGAAGTTTGACATGAGGAGATGCATATAGTCACTCTTTTGAGACGGGTTTACCAGCTGAAAGCTGAAGACAGATTGAATTGTCAATCTGGTAACCAACAACAAACAATCCTCTATGTGGTCTGTGGTACCACCAAATGTTTGGCGACTCTTACAGGCTCTCGTTGCATCAGTAGAAATTACTATAACGGAGAATAACTCATTTGTTTAATTGTTCATGAGGTGACCACACCAACCAACATTAAAATTTCGAAACGCAATTGTCCTGGTGTGCAATCATAGTCATGCTTCATTTTTGGATGGATGCCCAGAATGGCGCGACCACACATCCCCTATTACCAACTCAAGCGCTATTCGATTCATGGATCGAAGAGGAGGGCAGATATCATAGCTCTGTTAACTTGAAATCGTGCATGTGAGATGTAAGCGACGCCAGATTTATTAAACCTGATGCCACCACACTTTGACTAATGTGTGAATATTGTAGAAGATTGCAAAAGCGCTTCAAGGTTTGCCCAAATAGCAGACTGAAATTAGGTGTCGTGAGTGATAGATGAAAGGAGGAGTATAATTTTGAAATCTTGGGGCAAGAGGCCTTATATATCTTTCAACAAATCTGCATAAAAGCCGCTACCGGTATGCGAATCAGTACATGTTTACGATCAAAGAAATTGCATGTTGTTTGATATAAGAAAAATGTTCCATATAGGACTAAATCAACGATTAACCAAATTTCTGAAGACATCTCATGGCCACCATTTCAAATCCATGTGTGAACCGTTACACCTAGGATTATGTGAAGTTCACTGCAATGCAAATAAGGGATAATATCTAATGGAGAAAGAGTCACACCAGAAGCTGTCCCCTCTCCCACCAGTCCTGGTAGGTTTAATGTCAGCAGCTAGAGGCTGTCCTAGCTTATTATTTTAGGTTTTATGTGTGGTCCAATGAACAATATGTGCTGCCACCTGTGCTTTTAATGTTGCAGTATGAATCACCCTCATATTTTCTGGTGGATCAGTCAATACAATATTTAGTGGATGTATATGACAGCCATATTGGAAAATGAACGAAAATACAATTAGATGAACGAAAAGACTATTAGATTTCTTGATGCTTTAATTCCCCAAAAATGTATCAGCCATTCTATCCCAACAATATCACAAATTAAGGAGATGTCTGGTGAAATAGGCGGCCATTACATTTTTGACATTTTGAGAGTCAAATACACAAATACAGCTTGGCATACGCCATTTTCAGAATCAGCAGGTCCAAATTTTGTAAAAAAAAAAAGAATAAAAAAAAAACATTATACCACATTCTACCCACAAATGCCTTAATATCTACTTTCCAGAGCTCTTCCCCGATTTTGGGACTAGTAAAAGAGCAGATTTCCGATCCTGTTAGCACAGGTACATGCTCAGGTGAAACCGGCGTTCACTTCGGAAGTGTCAATTCAGTGGCCATAAAGATGTCGTATAATGCCTTGCTGTCAGATGTACATACGCGTAGTAAATGATACCGAAACTACATATATTACATATGGCTGCCACTTTGAATTTCTCACGATTCCAATCTGATGGATAAGGGTCCACAATAACCCAAGTGTGTTCAGATATAAAGGAAGCTCGCCTTGTTTAACAGTTACAATTAGTAGTTATATGTATGGGCAACTTTGACTACTTCAGTGTAAGTTTTGGATGAAATTTACGGGGCGCCATATTGAATTTTCCCATGATCATTTGCACCAGTGATTATGCAGATATTTTCAAAATGAGCCCACTTGAATAAACTATCAAGTGTTAAAGATTGAGCGAGCTTCAATCTTCAATTACTAAGCTTTCACGAAAAGTTTGATAAAATATCCTGATTTGAACCCACGTGACCTATTTGGCCTAAAAATGACCTTTAAGGTCAAAAGTGAGAACGTCAACCGGTCACATCTCAATCCCCAGAACATGTAGAGTTGATTAAGCGTGGATGATTGCTTTTAACACGCGATGCCATCACAAGTGTTTTTTCATCTCTTGGCTGGCCTACTAGTATGGAGGAATGGTTTAATGTATAAACTACTAAAAGCTAAAGTAACTGGACATGTGTACAGTATTTTAAAATCTATGTACTCTGAGCCTTCTTCACGTGTCAGACTAAATGATGGTCTTACTGACAGTTTCACCTCTCATCAAAGAGTGCTGCAGGGCAATAATTTGAGCCCTACTTTACTTAACATGAGCAGTGTCACTAACGTCACAGGACCTACGTCACAGGACCTACGAAGTAGAGTAGGCATTAGGACTCGAACGCGAACTGAACTCTTGGAAATCCCCACCCCAGTTGAAATCCTGCCTATATTAAGATGGGCACCGCCCAAGTCAGAATCGCCAGTGATTTTCATCAAAAATCACTAGAAATTTTCATCAAAAGTAGGTCAGCTCAGATTGCGCCTCCATTCCAAAAATAAATAACGATCGCCGATTTAATTTTACAATTTTTTAACTAAAGGAAACAGATTGAATAATAAAAAGTTCAGTAGATTTCAAGCTTTACGTGTGAAAATACATTTACATCTCTTTAATGGTTTTCAGTGCCCTTGTCCAGGATCAAAACAACTTTTTGAATCGCATTATTTTCCCAACAATACAACAATTTTTTATATATAGTACTATAGTAGAAATGTAGCATTTATGTAGTTTACGGTAATTCAACTCAAGACCAACACCTTCTCTGCACAAGATAATAATGATTCTATGTCATTCTCCTGAACATAACCGGTACAAAGACGAATAAATAGCGTCTCTACATCACGTTGTTATCTAGATATATGAGAACACATTTTGGGTATCGGCAATCTGATGAATGTACTATTCCGGTTTTCTTGTTTCACATTATATTCTATGACGGTTGATCGGTGATTTTCTTCATTGATAAACATTAAACCACCTCAGCTTCGTTGTGTGAATCAGAATTGCATTCCTGTGACACACCAACACACTCCGTGACAGTGATTCTGTATCCCATAATCAAGGAATCAAAATGGACCAAGATTTGAAATGACAAGAAAAATTTAGACATATTTTGTAATTTTTTGTTTAAATTATATCCCAGTGTGATATATAGTCAATATTCAAGAGGTACAAAAGAACTCCAAGTATGTGCTCATATTTTCACATCATGATCAAAGTTACTTTATCTAGTTAAATTCTACCCAAAGAAAATAAATTAAGACCCTTTAAACATGCCGTCATGGCTTTGTTTCACCCTCAGTAAACTTTTATCATTGTTGCTCACACAGACTAATCTGAAGGATGATACCACATCTTTCTTTCTTCTGGTGGGTTATTGCACCAGGCTGACTTAATTGGTTGATGTAGGATATTTCACCACCAGTGGGCAATTTGACCTGAATTTGAAGCCTGATGTGGTCTGTGATGAAATGTTTGGATGTGAAATAGGATACACGTTAAAGGCCACAGTTTCCATATATCTATAACAATATACTGAATTGTGTGTATTGAGACTGGCAAGTTGGTAAAAAAAAATTTATTATTTTTTTTTATATTTGATAATTTTATTCAGCTTTTCGACATACACATTCATATATCACATTGAAGCATTATACAGAACCTAAAAGAAAGCAAAAAACTCAGAGCATACACATTTCCAGATATCCCATCAGTGCAATGATATTCCCTTCATATAGGCCATGAAGTTGAAGTAGGTGTCTACCTCCATGTATAATTAAGCTACGGATATATGGCAGTAATGGCATATGTAGCAAACAGCATTTTCTATCAATCATTCTCTTAGCAATAGGTGAAGTGAAGACCAATATTTGTCAAAAATTCTCCACTCACAGTTTTGATATCTGATAAGTCTATCGGTCTCGTACATATATTTTAAACTTCTCAGAATGCCGTCTAAATTCGGAATTCTGTTAAGTGCTTTCATTTTGTAAATAAAGTATTTTATACCAATTAATAAATAATCCAAAGACTTGTACTGAGATCCTGTTAATCCTAAGATTACCTGATCGGCAGAGAGTTTAATTATAATCCCGGCTGTTGCTAACCATTTGTCTATTTTCGTCCAAATTGCTTTTATTTTGTTACATTCCCAGAAAATATGAATGATAGTTTCTGGGGTTTCTGAACAGAATGTGCATAAGTTACTGACATTACCATCTATGCGATTCGCAAATATATTGGTCGTCAGAATTCTATTGATTATTCTATAATGCAACCACTTATATTTTTCGTCTCTATATTTCGTTGAGAGCATATTAAAGTTCTGCCACTTATAAATACTGTATTTTTTACCAAAAACTGTCTCCCATTTCAAATGAGCGTTCTGTTTTGTAAATGAAGAAGATAACAGGGTAGCATAATATGTACGACAACCTTTAGTTGTTTTTAACAGCTCAGATATCTGTGGCGGTATCTGCGGTGTACATGTTATTTTGCGTAGGGTTGCCATCTCCTCATTCATTGCTGTCGTTTTGACTGTGTGACAGACTCCAGCATATTCAAGAAAATTGACACGAATGTCGAACTTATAGTTGAACTTAGCGGCAGAGAGGAAATTTCCCGACTCGTCCAGCAAGTCATTTACAAATCGAATCCCCTTTCTATCCCAGTGTTGGTAATAAAAAGGTCTCCTATCTATAGTAAATTTGTCATTATTCCTACGAAGTAGGCTACAGATCGCAAATTGTCCGGTAATGAGTGAGTGAGTGAGTGAGTCAGTCCATCCGAGTCCTTTCGTCGGCAAAATAAGGAGAACCATCGACATTAGAACCTTGATTTTTGGCACGAACGTGCATTAGGGCATTGTTACCAACAAGTTCTGAGCTGATCGAATTCTGCTGAAAATTTGATTTATAATTTTTTTCTTCTATTTATTGATAGCTCAGCGAGTGCACTGTCATGCCCATCGGGAACCCTTGGCAGTATGTTTCACTGTATATATAACACAGTACAAAACGTGATGGGATAATGAAATAGGAAATGCTAATTTTCCATCATTTGTTAGTGCATTTTTCTACACTGCTATTACCAACTTGCCAGCCTACACACAATTCAGTATATTGTTAGAGATACATGTAAGCTGTGGCCTTTAACGTGTATCCTATTTCACATCCTTGAAACATTTCCTCACAGACCACATCAGGCGTCAAATTCAGGTCAAGTTACAGTTACGCACTGTTGGTGAAATATACTACATCAACCAATTAAGTCAGCCGAAGAAAGAAAGATGTGGCATCATCCTTCAGAATAGTCTGCGTGAGCAACAACGATAAAAGTTTACTGAGGGTGAAACAAAGCCATGACGGCATGTGCTAGTTTAAAGTGTCTTAATTTATTTTCTTTGGGTAGAATTTAACTAGATAAAGTAAGTAGACGCTATTTATTCGTCTTTGTACCGATTATGCTCAGGAGAATGGCATAAAATCATTATCTTGTGCAGAGAAGGTGTTGGTCTTGAGTTGAATTACCGTAAACTACATAAATGCTACCTTTCTACTATAGTACTATATATATAAAAATTTGTTGTATTGTTGGGAAAATAATGCGATTCAAAAAGTTGTTTTGATCCTGGACAAGGGCACTGAAAACCATTAAAGAGATCGATATATTTTCACACGTAAAGCTTGAAATCTACTGAACTTTTTTATTATTCAATCTGTTTTCTTTAGTTAACAAATTGTAAAATTAAATCGGCGATAGTTATTTATTTTTGGAATGAAGGCGCAGCAGGAGATTGTTACAACAAGTCTTGAGCTGACCTACTTTTGATGAAAATTTCTGGTGATTTTTGATGAAAATCACTGGCGATTCTGACTTGGGCGGTGCCCATCTTAATATAGGCAGGATTCTAACTGGGGGCGGGGATTTCCAAGAGTTCAGTTCGCGTTCCGAGTCCTAATGCCTACTCTACTTCGTAGGTCCTGTGACGTTAGTCACACTGCTCATGTACCAAAGTATCTCGCTAGAAAACATATCACTATTTTTCTATTTCAATTTTTGCTGAAAGTCCCCCCATGCTGAAAGAACGTTCTTCCAAAAGTCATTTGCTATCAGTGGCATAACAATATTTTTCAGTGACATTTGACCGATTTCTGCAATATTCAAATCATAGGGAATATTGGTTTTCCAAATTTCCCCCCATTTTGGGTTACCTATCTGTAGGCGTCTAATCCATGATATCTTTTGTGCTTGAATAGTGTATTTGATATCTGGTACTTTCAAGCCCCCTTCCTTTACTGATTTTTTGGCTGTTTTCCCTGCTATTTTATCCGGTTTCGAATCCCATATAAATTCAAATATCTTTCTCTGTAATTCATCAATCATCCCCACCGGTGGGTTAGGAAGGGAAGAGAATAAGTGGTTTAATTTCGATATTAATAGACTTTTCAGAATAACAATCCTGCCTAATGGGGTTAAGTAGCGTCTGGACCAGGTTTTCATTATCATTTCTATTTCCTTAAGTTTGTCCTTATAGTTTCTTTCGACCATTTCTGCCAGATTTAGAGTGAATACTAACCCTAACATTTTAAAGGTTCCTTGAGACCAGTCGAGGCAAGTTGGTAATAGCAGTGTAGATAAATGCATTAACAAATGATGGAAAATTAGCATTTCCTATTTCATAAAAACAATTACGGATGGCATATCCCACCAGATTTTGTACTGTGTTATATATACAGTGAAACATACCGTCAAGGGTTCCCGATGGGCATGACAGTGCACTCGCTGAGCCATCAATAAATAATAAAAAAAAATAATTATCAATCAAATTTTCATCAGAATTCGGTCAGCTCAGAACTTGCTGGTAACAATGCCCTAATTGCATGTTCATGCCAATAATCAAGGTTCTAATGTCAACGGTTCTCCTTATTTTGCCGACGAAAGGATTCGGATGGACTGACTGACTGCCTCACTGACTCACTCATTACCGGACAATTTGCGATCTGTAGCCTACTTCGTAGGAATATTTTTGTGGATGATATTCCTGATATATTTGGAGTAGACTGTGATCCAGTAGCCATGAGTAACGTCTTTTTATCTTGCCTGTTATATGCAGATGACCTTGTGATCACAAGCCTTTCACCAGAAGGCCTGAATAAGGCATTAGAAAAATTCAATGCATACTGCTCACAATGGCAGTTGGAGATCAATTACCAAAAAAACAAAGGCGATATGTTTTTCTAAGTCTGGTCGATCGCCTCATTTCCATGTAAATATTGGAAATAATATTATCGAAATCGTACAACAGTATTTGTACCTTGGTACATTATTTAGCTCCAATGGCAAATGGTTCAAAGCTTGAAAATTTGAAAGGCAGGGGCTTGAAGGCATACTATAAAATGTGCAAACTTATTGACGATGATCCGAGACCTGGTCTTAGTACAAAGATCTTTGACTCCGTCATAACACCAATTCTTTTATATAACTCAGAAATTTGGGGGATAGATGACGTACCGGAATCATCTACTATTGAGAGAGTTCATACCAAGTTTTGTAAGTTTACTCTTGGTGTCAATAGAAAGGCTTGTAACTCTGCTGTACGGACAGAATTAGGCAGACTTCCTTTGGCAGTATTGGCCAAGGTTAATGCCGTCAAATACTGGTGTCGCCTAGTAAAGATGCCAAGCTCCAGGCTTGTGAAACAAGCTTATCTGCATAACCTTAAGTCTGCGCAGACTGATTCTCTTAATTATTCTAGTGATATTGCCCTTAATTAAACAAACTCACACCAAAGCATATTTAGAGGTTTGGATGAAGACGGCCACGGCTTTATTGGCTAACTTACATGGTATAGTGTACCAAATCCAAGCGGGCTGATATATACTTTTAGTGCTGACCGTCTGCTATGTAATGACACATCAGCAACCCCCAAGTATGATACATATTTTGTCTCATTAGATACCGTAGCACCCACGCTCCTAAACCCTAGGAGGGGTGACAACATAGCACACACTTACCGCTACCCACACCCACACTGGGTAGACAACACGTCCCTCGGGAAACACATCGAATGGACAGCCACATAACCGGATGCCCCGCGGGAATTCGTCAAGGTGGCACCCACCCACTCGGGAAACACATCGAGTGAAGATCACACATCACGTAGACTGCACGTCCCTCGGGAAACACATCGATTGGACAGCCACATAACCGGGTGCCCCGCGGGAATTCGTCGAGGTGGCACCCACCGAATGAGTTCTATCTCATATACAAACTTTCCTAACTGAAACCCCTATCTGCCCGCCAGAATTCGGCCGCGTACAGTAAAATGTACATGACAAAACCGATGAGAAAGCCGTGACATTGGTGCACACATAACTGTTCAATGTTACAAATGTATTCTTTGAACCATGTCAATCGCGAAAGCGTACAATAAATTTGGCAACTGCAAACTGTTTCGACGAAATCTTTAACTCAGGAGATTCCTTCCTAGTTCCAGCACTTGCTCTTCGTACCTACAAAATATAAGAGAAGAGAAAAACAGCAGCATCTATTCTCTTGAGCCAGGGCATACACCGAGTCTACAAATATGATAGATACATAAACCAGAATATTTCATCACAGCTATTGTTCTGCTCAATATAAGATACCCACGACAGCTGGGCCCACATTATGCGTGCATTTTAACTGCAATAGACAATGCTAATTAATTTTCTAAGTCAAGGGTGGGCGGGAGGGAAATGTGAAGACGAAATTAATCGTGTGTGTGTTCCACAAAACCCCGACGCGAGAGGCCGATGAATTCAAGGACCCCCCAACAGAAACAATTGCCTATGCAATTCAATCATGTGGCGACAACATGACAACTGCGCAGTCTATCACACCAAGGGAGGCTACTCTTACCAGTAAATCTCACAACTCCAACTGGGCAGGCAATACAGAATAAAGTGGTTTATCTTTAAAGGATAAACAGTATTATTCTAGTGATATTGCCCTTAATTAAACAAACTCACACCAAAGCATATTTAGAGGTTTGGATGAAGACGGCCACGGCTTTATTGGCTAACTTACATGGTATAGTGTACCAAATCCCAGCGGGCTGATATATACTTTTAAGTGCTGACCGTCTGCTATGTAATGACACATCAGCAACCCCCCAGTATGATACATATTTTGTCTCATTAGATACCGTAGCACCCACGCTCCTAAACCCTAGGAGGGGTGACAACATAGAGTGATCAGCACACACTTACCGCTACCCACACCCACACTGGGTAGACAACACGTCCCTCGGGAAACACATCGAATGGACAGCCACATAACCGGATGCCCCGCGGGAATTCGTCAAGGTGGCACCCACCCACTCGGGAAACACATCGAGTGAAGATCACACATCACGTAGACTGCACGTCCCTCGGGAAACACATCGATTGGACAGTCACATAACCGGGTGCCCCGCGGGAATTCGTCGAGGTGGCACCCACCGAATGAGTTCTATCTCATATACAAACTTTCCTAACTGAAACCCCTATCTGCCCGCCAGAATTCGGCCACTAGAATGTGTCTAAACACATTCACCCACCAAGAATTCTACCTGCCTATTAATTTATTTAGTTTACAAATGCTTGAAATCATTCGCTCTGAGAATGGCAAATACTAAGGAATTGCGCATCCTACTTAAACCTAAAAGGTGAATTTTTGTTCCAAATGCCGTGACCACTATATATGGCTAACACGTTTTCATGTTGATATGAATGCACACTTGAACAGACTGCGAAGCACGATTCTTACTGAAACTGCCACTGGCAATGCCAAAATGTAGCTATGTCATGCTTACTTACGGGTGCTCTTATTGGTTGGCAATTGGCGTGAAACCCGATCACTTTCAAGTGTTCGATAACAGGCCCATTTCAGCGTGGGGGCCCAAGGCCAGAGCTATATCCTGTGACACTTCCAACCAAACAATAACACTTAAAATACAGCGAATAGATGCATTGTATCCCACTGGCACAAAATCACCCTACCCACATTGACGTGATCATGTCCACAAATTTATGGACTACACTTTTTCCTGTCCAAACACCACCAGCAATTCAATTCTGTCCTAACACCACCGGCAATTCAATTCTGTCCTATATATACTCCTGGACCGTGTGTTTTACTGTGGGGAATTTGTCTACTGAATACAAGATTGGCTAATTCTGGAACAATGCATGATATGGTGCACTTTCTGAGTGCTCTCACTGGTTGATGAATGGCATGAAACCCAACCATACAAAAGTGTTTGGTAAATGGTCAGAGGCCCAATCAGACAAAAGACATCATGTCATTAGAGATTGGAGAAAAATCAACTGGCATACTGGCCACCATTAACTATGTGTACTACATGTGTAGCTGCAGAAATGTTGCTCTCAAATGTCAAAGCCAGTAGGTCAAACTATTCCAGATATATTTGGAATAGTTCCTCATATCTCTAGTTTAACTGACTACACAGAGAGAGAGAGAGAGAGAGAAATAAGGTTTAATGTCGCGTTCAGCAATATTTCAGCTTTATAGCGACGATCAAACAAAATTCTAAGTACTCAAGTCACTAACTTAATAATCCAACGCTTTAAAACATACACACATTAAAACTTATGTAACAGCCCGATTTCTCTCAAATAATCCAAGATGCAATCCCCCCTCACCCGACTAAAAAGATCTTCCAAAGTAGTCGCTCGAAAAACATCTCTTACAATCTTAGAATCTATGCATTCGATAAGAATAGGTTTCACCGTGAGATCATCATGGCATGGAACACACATTGGGACTGGCTCTGTTCGTCAGTTAACTGACTACATACTGAAATGTTCAATA
The DNA here is from genome assembly GCA_036873755.1 of Hanleya hanleyi. Taxonomy (NCBI): domain Eukaryota; kingdom Metazoa; phylum Mollusca; class Polyplacophora; order Lepidopleurida; family Hanleyidae; genus Hanleya; species Hanleya hanleyi. The sequence continues at coordinate 26,577 of JAVTVY010016152.1, read as the reverse complement.
AATAATATTTGAAGTCCCTGATTTCCGAGGATATTTTTTTTTTTTTTTTTGGGGGGGGGGACTATAGTTGACCTCTGGATTATATGTACCTCCTTAACGCATATTATCGGTTATTTCTCATCCTCTGTATACGATATATACAGTGCCGTGCAGTCTTATTGTACAAAAAACACAAAAGTAGCCTTCTACTGTAATCTGTCACTTGTACAAACAATTCAGCAGAATGAGAATCCTGACATCATTCTTACCGACATGACCGTCCTCTGCCCATCCTACTCAGAGTGCAAATACAAATACCTACAAGTCATTACCACAAGCAGTTCAACACAGATTGGCATGAATTAACAGGCTCTGTCTCATTCCATCAGAGGAAAAACTAACCTTAACTTTGTTGGCATGACAAACACTTTAGTACTCCATTTCTAATCTCATCATATCTTCTGCAAGCTGCATATGCTTTGTACATTGGCAAAGAATCCTAACTAACCTAACCACATCTTCACAACATCAAGGTTGATTTATTGAGCCAAAACCTTGACCATCTTACATAGACCACCGTGACGTTTCATCAACTTTTAATATAAACGAATCTGTTGTAACAAAATGGTTATGTGAAATAAGTGACCACATTGGTCAATATACACAGGATGTTCCTTTGCTGATTGGCTGAAATTTACAGTTTCAAATTTCTATGAACAAGATTCATTACCATGTGTACCACTGGTATTTAGGATAGAAATACCCTAGCTTGGCGAGAATGAACTGACCATGGTAAACAGGCCAATTTTGCAAGCCCTTCAAAATCAATATTCAGTATCTCATAATTTCCTCCAACGTCAAAAATTAAATTAAACCATCAAACCTACATGGGGGTAGGGTCAAAGTGAAACTGCGGGTGCATGGTGCAAAATAGCACATTTGAATGGAAACACTGTGATAGAAACATACCTCTCCTATACCTGGTACATATATTGTGATACTTTGATTCAAATCAAGCCTATATACTTAACTGCTTTAGGAGAATGAACTCTCATCCCGAGACTGGGATGAAGAAACAAAACGTACTGCTCTTCTTTAGTTGCCCGTAATGTACCACAAAACTCAAATACTCGTACTCAATTCAATCACAATTCAAGTCACTCCAAGACTGTTACCAAATTACAGCTCTCCAAATTGTCACTGTGACATTGATTCAATTCACACTTGTACACTAACTTTCACCTTATCATTCTCATCGAATGTATATATGAAGAAAATACGACCCTCTAGTCCACATATAGGCTGAGTATTACCTGCCTATTAATTATAGTCAAGTGTATGCACTTGGGGGTGTAAAAAAAAAACACAATGTTAGAAATATGCTGACCTGGAAATAATTATCAATCAAATTTTCATCAGAATTCGGTCAGCTCAGAACTTGCTGGTAACAATGCCCTAATTGCACGTTCATGCCAAAAATCAAGGTTCTAATGTCAACGGTTCTCCTTATTTTGCCGACGAAAGGATTCGGATGGACTGACTGACTGCCTCACTGACTCACTCATTACCGGACAATTTGCGATCTGTAGCCTACTTCGTAGGAATATTTTTGTGGATGATATTCCTGATATATTTGGAGTAGACTGTGATCCAGTAGCCATGAGTAACGTCTTTTTATCTTGCCTGTTATATGCAGATGACCTTGTGATCACAAGCCTTTCACCAGAAGGCCTGAATAAGGCATTAGAAAAATTCAATGCATACTGCTCACAATGGCAGTTGGAGATCAATTACCAAAAAAACAAAGGCGATATGTTTTTCTAAGTCTGGTCGATCGCCTCATTTCCATGTAAATATTGGAAATAATATTATCGAAATCGTACAACAGTATTTGTACCTTGGTACATTATTTAGCTCCAATGGCAAATGGTTCAAAGCTTGAAAATTTGAAAGGCAGGGGCTTGAAGGCATACTATAAAATGTGCAAACTTATTGACGATGATCCGAGACCTGGTCTTAGTACAAAGATCTTTGACTCCGTCATAAAACCAATTCTTTTATATAACTCAGAAATTTGGGTGAGAGATGACGTACCGGAATCATCTACTATTGAGAGAGTTCATACCAAGTTTTGTAAGTTTACTCTTGGTGTCAATAGAAAGGCTTGTAACTCTGCTGTACGGACAGAATTAGGCAGACTTCCTTTGGCAGTATTGGCCAAGGTTAATGCCGTCAAATACTGGTGTCGCCTAGTAAAGATGCCAAGCTCCAGGCTTGTGAAACAAGCTTATCTGCATAACCTTAAGTCTGCGCAGACTGATTCTCTTAATTATTGCAGCAAAATGAGAAACACATTATCATTACATGTTTTTTACAACATGTGGTGCCAACAATCTTTCTTAGATATGGGTAATTTTCACGGAACATTTGCTAGGCGAATAGTTGATGAGTTTACACAGGACTGGCATAATATGATGTTCAGTCCATCTAATCATATACGTCTGCTACACCCAAAAGGGAATATCGTCTTGAAAAATACCTGACATATAATTTGCCTAAGCCAGAACGTGTACTTATTACAAAACTTCGAATAAGCAATCACACATTAGAAATCGAATCTGGCAGATACCAAAAACCAATTATTCCAAGAGAATTGCGTACTTGTCAGTACTGTGTGGGCTCTGTTGGGGATGAAATTCATTTTGTAATGTGCTGCTCCTACAATGCAGATCTCAGACATTCACTATTCCGGGATTTATCCATCAATGTTCCGAACTCTATGTATCATATACAAAAGGTATTCACTAAACAGTGCGACACATTTAAGACCACCAAACTCTTCGCAAAATTTATTTCTGAGAGTTTTACCGGAGAAGTTCTCCCAGGTAATAGCACTGGCTGTTAGATATCTTGTTACTCATGTTTTCACTTAAATTACTATTTCTTGTAGTACACTGAACTATTGTGTTTTATATGGTTTCTCGGCCATAACCAATGTGAATTGTGTTAGTGCCAATAAAGAATTCAATTATCTGGTTTGCCTTTCACTGAGGACTGGATTCGGGTATCCTCGTATCGGGCATCCTCGTGTTCAGATAATCCGTTGTTTTGTCCCATCTGCTCAGATTCGACATTTTCAGGCTATAGATTAAAGAGCGTCTGCACAGACTTAAGAAGTTCTTTTGGATCGGTGTTGTCATCGGATACTTGGCTTTGTTGACTATTGATTATTTTTGGTTCAGTGTTAATCAGTGCTATTTTCTGTAGAATATGCGACGGAATCGCTGGCAGCATCACAGATATTTTGAGTGAGCTGTTTCAGTTTTTCAAATTCATGTTTCTGGAACAGTTGATAGTGATTTCCCTGTATCTCTATTGATCCTGTTTTGAGATAGAGCAGGATCTTGAACAATGTACCGGCGTTGTTTGAGAGCATCACCTCAATTGAAATATACGTTTCAGGAGAGCAATCAATCAATGGTTGGTTCGACATAAGAAAATTGGAGCGTGTACAACGAACTGAAATGATAGAAGGTATAGAGTACAGACTAGAGGGTATGGAGTACAGGCTAGAGGGTATGGAGTGCAGACAAGAGTGTATGGAGTACAGGCAATAGGATATGAAGTACAGGCTAGAGGGTATGGAGTACAGGTTAGAGGGTATGGAGTACAGTTTAGAGGGTATGGAGTACAGGCTAAATGGTATGGAGTACAGACTAGAGGGTATGGAGTACAGGCTAGAAGGTATGGAGTACAGGCAAGAGTGTATAGAGTACAGACAAGAGGATATGGAGTACAGGCAAGATCGTATGGAGTAGAGTTTAGAGGGTATGGAGTACAGGCTAAAGGGTATGGAATACAGGCAAAATGGTATGGAGTACAGACAAGAGGGTATGGAGTACAGGCTAGAGGGTATGGAGTACAGACAAGAGTATATGGAGTACAGGCAATAGGATATAGAGTACAGGCTAGAGGGTATGGAGTACAGCTTAGAGGGTATGGAGTACAGTTTAGAGGGTATGGAGTACAGGCTATAGGGTATGGAGTACAGACAAGATGGTATGGAGTACAAACAAGAGGGTATGGAGTACAGGCAAGAGGGTATGAAGTAAAGACAAGAGGCTACGGAATACAGGCAAGATGGTATGGAGGACAGACAAGAGGGTATGGAGTACAGGCAATAGGATATAGAGTACAGGATAGAGGATATGGAGTACAGGCTAGAGGGTATAGAGTACAGGCTAGATGGTATGGAGTACAGGCTAGAGGGTATGGAGAACAGACTAGAAGGTATGGAGTACAGGCAAGAGTGTATAGAGTACAGACAAGAGGGTATGGAGTACAGGCAAGAGCGTATGGAGTACAGGCAAGAGGGTAAGGAGTACAGGCAATAGGGTATAGAGTTCAGGATAGAGGGTATGGAGTACAGGCTAGAGGGTATGGAGAACAGACTAGAAGGTATGGAGTGCAGGCAAGAGTGTATAGAGTACAGACAAGAGGGTATGGAATACAGGCAAGAGCGTATGGAGTACAGGCAAGAGGGTAAGGAGTACAGGCAATAGGGTTATAGAGTACAGGATAGAGGGTATGGAGTACAGGCTAGAGGGTATGGAGTACAGGCTAGAGGGTATGGAATACAGGCTAATGGGTCTGGAGTAAAGGCAAGAGTGTAAGGAGTACGGACAGGAGGGTATGGAGTACCGACAATAGGATATAGAGTACAGGATAGAGGGTATGGAGTACAGGCTAGAGGGTACAGAGTACAGGCTAGAGGGTATGGAGTACGGGCTAGAGGATATGGAGTACAGACAAGAGGGTATGGAGTACAGGCAAGAGCGTATATGGAGTACAGGCAAGAGGGTATGGAGTACAGGCAATAGGGTATAGAGTACAGGATAGAGGGTATGGAGTACAGGCTAGAGGGTATGGAGTACAGGCTAGAGGGTATGGAGTACAGGCTAGAGGGTCTGGAGTAAAGGCAAGAGTGCATGGAATACAGACAAGAGGGTGTGGAGTACAGCCAATAGGGTATAAAATACAGGATAGAGGGTATGGAGTACAGGCTAGAGGGTATGGAGTACAGGCTAGAGGGTATGGAGAACAGGCTAGAAGGTATGGAGTACAGCCAAGAGTGTATAGAGTACAGACAAGAGGGTATGGAGTACAGGCAAGAGGGTATGGAGTACAGGCAATAGGGTATGGAGTACAGGCTAGAGGGTATGGGGTGCAGGCTAGAGGGTATGGAGTACAGGCTAGAGGGTATGGAGTACAGGCTAGATGGTATGGAGTAAAGGCAAGAGTGTATGGAATACAGACAAGAGAGTATGGAGTACAGGCAAGAGGGTATGGAGTACAGGCAATAGGGTATAGAATACAAGATAGAGGGTATGGAGTACAAGCAAGAGTGTATAGAGTACAGACAAGAGGATATGGAGTACAGGCAAGATCGTATGGAGTACAGTTTAGAGGATATGGAGTACAGGCTAAAGGGTATGGAATACAGGCAACAAGTGTATGATTTTACATGGCTCAACAGAGGCTCGAATTGTTTTCAATTATTTCAAAACTGGTACATGTCAATCTGCCTGTACAGAATATCAACTGACTCTCCTGTCGAAGCTTTGTATTACAAATTTAGCAAATACTCTGGTGCTTTTAAAACTATCACATTTTAAAAGTTTGGTGAACAATATACGAGAATGATACTCTGAATTGGGGACGGTCAGACCCAATTCACGAAATAGCGACAATCTTAGATCAGCATTATTTAAACAATGCATAACAAAATGATACTCATCCCCAATAGAGCCCACACAAAACTGGCACGTTCGACCGTTCCTGGGTATAATCGGTTTATGGTAGCGGCCAGTTTCGCAAGAGGGTATGGAGTACAGGCAAGAGGGTATGAAGTAAAGACAAGAGGGTACGGAATACAGGCAAGATGGTATGGAGGACAGACAAGAGGGTATGGAGTACAGGCAATAGGATATAGAGTACAGGATAGAGGATATGGAGTACAGGCTAGAGGGTATAGAGTACAGGCTAGATGGTATGGAGTACAGGCTAGAGGGTATGGAGAACAGACTAGAAGGTATGGAGTACAGGCAAGAGTGTATAGAGTACAGACAAGAGGGTATGGAGTACAGGCAAGAGCGTATGGAGTACAGGCAAGAGGGTAAGGAGTACAGGCAATAGGGTATAGAGTTCAGGATAGAGGGTATGGAGTACAGGCTAGAGGGTATGGAGAACAGACTAGAAGGTACGGAGTACAGGCAAGAGTGTATAGAGTACAGACAAGAGGGTATGGAATACAGGCAAGAGCGTATGGAGTACAGGCAAGAGCGTATGGAGTACAGGCATGAGGGTAAGGAGTACAGGATAGAGGGTATGGAGTACAGGCTAGAGGATATGGAGTACAGGCTAGAGGGTATGGAATACAGGCTAATGGGTCTGGAGTAAAGGCTAATGGGTCTGGAGTAAAGGCAAGAGGGTATGGAGTGCAGACAATAGGATATAGAGTACAGGATAGAGGGTATGGAGTACAGCCTAGAGGGTACAGAGTACAGGCTAGAGGGTATGGAGTACGGGCTAGAGGATATGGAGTACAGACAAGAGGGTATGGGGTACAGGCAAGAGCGTATATGGAGTACAGGCAAGAGGGTATGGAGTACAGGCAATAGGGTATAGAGTACAGGATAGAGGGTATGGAGTACAGGCTAGAGGGTATGGAGTACAGGCTAGAGGGTATGGAGTACAGGCTAGAGGGTCTGGAGTAAAGGCAAGAGTGTATGGAATACAGACAAGAGGGTGTGGAGTACAGGCAATAGGGTATAAAATATGGAGTACAGGCAAGAGGGTATGGAGTACAGGCAATAGGGTATAGAGTACAGGATAGAGGGTATGGAGTACAGGCTAGAGGGTATGGAGTACAGGCTAGAGGGTATGGAGTACAGGCTAGAGGGTCTGGAGTAAAGGCAAGAGTGTATGGAATACAGACAAGAGGGTGTGGAGTACAGGCAATAGGGTATAAAATACAGGATAGAGGGTATGGAGTACAGGCTAGAGGGTATGGAGTACAGGCTAGAGGGTATGGAGAACAGGCTAGAAGGTATGGAGTACAGGCAAGAGTGTATAGAGTACAGACAAGAGGGTATGGAGTACAGGCAAGAGCGTATGGAGTACAGGCAAGAGGGTATGGAGTACAGGCTAGAGGGTATGGAGTACATGCTAGATGGTATGGAGTAAAGGCAAGAGTGTATGCAATACAGACAAGAGGGTATGGAGTACAGGCAAGAGGGTATGGAGTACAGGCAATAGGGTATAGAATACAGGATAGAGGGTATGGGGTACAGGCTAGAGGGTATGGAATACAGGCTAGAGGGTATGGAGTACAGGCTAGAGGGTATGGAGTACAGGCTAAAGGATCTGAAATAAAGGCAAGAGTGTATGGATCTGTCAATTGCTAATACAAAATTGAAGAGGGAATAATTCTTATAATGACAATAAAATAACTTATGATGATAATTAATTATGTCATACGAGCCGTTTCGGTATATATTTGTTTATTTCTCATACCAAAATTTCGCCTTTTTTTATACCAAAAATACAAAAATGTTGATATAAAAAATGAACAAATAAAGACCAAAACGGCGCAAATTTAATTTTGATACCCAAATGTAAAGACGTGGATTACCTTTCGTGATATTGATTTGGTGCTACAGATCCAGAGTCTTGAAATCGGTTGTGGATGGTGGATTTTTAGCCATGCATAATTCGTTCAATATAAACTCGACTACTTGGCATGCTTGGAGATGTCAGACAAAAGAATAAGAAATTACCATCTCTAGTTGTGTGAAAAATAGAGGTGAAAAAGAAAAAAAAACTAGAGCCTATAGGCTTTTTTATATATCGATGTCTGGGAATCATAGAAACGACTGGTATTTGTCATGCCTGTGATCATCAGCATACATCACGGTTCACCACGGTTTTTGGGCAAAACCTAAATAGTCAAGTATTTTATTTTTATCAAAATAATACCAGAAGCAAATGAACTAGAATTCTGCACGTTACAGCTTGACCCGTTGCAATGCATTGGTTACCCAGCCTCCCTTCTAATAACATTTGACATTGTTCGCAAAAAGATTGGCAAGTTTCATGTTCGCACGATTCAAAATCGAGTGATGCATCATTGGAGATTGAGCTGATGCTGAAATTTGAATAGCAATCCTGATCCTCCATCCAGGTCTGTGTACGCCGTACTGGTACATAACAAATAGTGCTCAAACGGTTCGTTGAAAATAACAGCAACAGACGGGAGGGGAAGGGAGGGAATTTGGCTTAATGTCACACTCAAATTTGTTTCACTCATATGGTGACAATCAGTTTGGTTGGTGGAGGAAGCCGGAGTACCCGGAGAGAACCACCGCCCTTCGGCAAGTAACTGACAAACTTTCACACATGGACCAGCTGGGCTCGAACCCGTGCCGGTTCAGCGGTGTGAGGCTAGCGGTCACCAGCGAAGCGCCTTAGGTCATGCCTGCACGTAATGTATGCAGATGTGACTTAAGATCTATGCCACTCAGTTCTGCTGTATTTTTGTATGTTCATATTTTCTGTTTCATCTCTATTTTACTTTATTTCATTTCCTATTTTGTTTGTGTGTGAATGACTTGTGTGTAAGGGCGAGTGTGAGGGACTCAAGGAAGATTGGTTTTGTACTAATTGAATCCCCTCCGTAAATAAAGTATTATTATTATTATTATTAGACCACTCGGCCACCGAGGGCCCTTTACAGACGGATGCATGCTTCGTCTTGGTCATAGAAAAGTCAAGCTTATAAGGGAGATATGCTGTAGAATGATCTCTCGGTTGTCTTCGAGGGAATGAAACATGGGCGTCTCTCCAGTTTTGCTTACATCTTTGTTCAAAGGGGATGAAATATAGGACTGCTGACCTGGCTTTTATTTTGCTCGATTCTGAGAAAATAAGAGGTCATGAATGCGACTTGCCACTCCTAAAAATTATGACCGATCTTATATCTATGACAAACCCATATTCTGCCAAGGTACGGCCAGAGATGAGGACTAATCCTATGAAACATACATAATTAATCACACCCATTATCAATGTTAAAACCATAAATGTCTCTCTCTCTCTCATCCCCCACATTGTGATCTTGCATTTCATCTACGATCTTACATGTGTGAGGATGTGGAAGGGTCTAGTAAGCAGGGGGTGATGTAGCCTAGATTTAGATATATTTAGCTGACTATACCCTATGCCACATGTATATGCCAGCGCTAACAGCACCAATGTCCTTTCAATCCATTTTTAAATCATAATGTTAACAAAATTAGTAATTGTAAACACGAATGTATAATGAGATATAAATCAAGCATTATGTTGATGGGCTGCAAAATCCGTATGAGAGGTGGCCCTTCAATTTCAATCAAAAAATCCCTTGTCTGTCTGACAATAATAAACTTCATGAACAGATGAAATGCCAATAAATTGTGGTATATAAGTTTACTGCCTATAGTGCCACTCAATGAACAATATCACGAAACTACAAGATGACGCAAAATCCTCAGATGTGGCCTGGGGAATGTAGATATTGGACTCAAGTCATCAGAATTTCATATATTTAAAAAAATGGCCATTTGGCTTACAAGGGATGTGAATTATAACACTGGGAATGTTACATTCATGTTCAGAAAAATAGAATTACTTTTCCCTGATTAAGAAGCAAATTTCCATTTTTGTGAAAACAAAATATTATTTTGAGATGCAAAAATGCATCTCCATGATTCGCCAACACCACCAAAATCTTGTCAGTCCTTTGCCTATCTTGCAAGATCATTATACCCAAATTTCATGGAAATCAAACACGTTGTTCAGAAGATATGAAGTTAAACATGTTTACCTGCATTCATGTGTATAGCGCCACCTAGTGACGACCAAATGCCACGAAAAACAAGCAGGTGAAATCTAAAGCTCTAGGGAGATGGCACATAAGAGTTTAATAGAAAAAAACTGTAATCGTGATAATGGCTATGGAGGTTTTGATGTTAAGTCAGATAAATGAGATTTTTCATTTAAATGGCAAATTGGTTCGCACCGAAAGGGAATTATCATGTCGGCAATCCTATATTTATGCTTGGCAACCTAGAACAGTTTTTAAATATTTCTCCAAGCGAATTGGTTAATTTTCATTTCAAGAAAAACTTTTTTTTTTGAGACGCAAAACACTTGCATTTATAGTTATGCCAGCTACACCAAAATCTTTTCAGCACATTGAATATCCTTCAAGACCATTGTAATAAAATTTCAAAGAAATCAGAAAAGCCGTTCAGACGAAATCGTCAGAGACAGGTTTACCTATACTCTGACTACAACGCCACCTAGTGGTGAGCAGCGGGTATCGAAACACAACCAGACAAATTTCCCAGGCCTAAGCAGATAGCACACAAAGTCTGACCCAAAAATATTTAACGGTTTCAGAGGATTTCAGAGATATTCACGTTTAAAGTCGCGGCGGCGGCGGCGGCGAATCCGGCGGAGCCGTTTCTCATGAAAACATAAGAGCATCCACTTTGTGGAAATGCTCTAATTCTTTATGGAAGAGGGCTGGTTAGAGGATTTGGATATGACACTTGATCAAGCTGTTGGTAATTAACTCTTTACCATATCATGGATTAATGACAAAAGAATTTATGGCCAATATTACTCTGAGTAAGCTACTTGTACATATTAGTTGCTAAAGCTGACAAAACTGGGTCAGCAGAAGAACTGACCTAGAAAGCTGCCCACACTTTGCTGTAGGTACAATGTACATGAAAACCACTGGCTTCAGTGGCTATGTCACATTGCTGAAGAGGGTCTCAAGGAGAGGGAACTCTCAAATTCATTTGCCAAAATTTCCTTTCAAACACAGTGAAAACAAAGAAATGAGGAAAGTGAAGAGGAACATGAAATTGGAAATGCAGTATACAACAAATATACATTAATATTGACCAAACAAGCCATTTCATGTCGAAAAAATTGTGACATACACAGACCAAAAATCAACCAGCATTTTCCTCTTATAGTCCCTGGTTTAGCACACGACAGTCTCTGGTCTAGCAGACGACATACTTTTACCTAGAAACATCAAACCCTCAAAAACAACAACTGCGCACTTGGAAAAACATCAAAACACATCTACTATATTCAGCTTACATAAAAGAACAACAAAAAGAATTCAAAAGACAAAAAAACAGGTTATCAAGAAGAAAAAGCTTCAGAACTATTTCTTTCAGTGCAGGAACTTTGTTTTGTGCAAGAGTAAACCGGGCACTTTCTGTTACAAGAGTTACAGCTCCCCTAATATATATATATCTGGATGACCCTAGGGTCATCAGACCCTAACGGGTCTACATCAATATATGAAAACAAACAGAGGAGTTGGGACCAGTAGTTATTGTACCTTTATTTAACATCAGATTCTGAGATATTATGCGTACATACGGTACCCCTGGTCCCAAAGTCCTTGTCTTTCCAAAGACAGGTGTAGTGGGATGTTTTTGTCACCTCGAACGTCGTAATGAGCGCATTCAAATGATCTGTGTCGGTAACACAGCCAACAATGTAACACAGCCAACATTAACAGCAGTCCACATATGAGACAATTCACCCTCTGGAGCCTCGACCATGAGATCGGGCGGCTCGGCACAAACATCTCTCTCTGTGTTGATGTCCTGCTGCATCATAAACCTGTCTGGGCTTATTCTCAAACTGTGCACAGCTTTAGAACATAGTTTGGCCCACTCTCACTAAGATAATCAAATTCAGAAGAGGCTTGATAGACGGATGAAGTTGACGTCAGACACTGACCTCAACGAAGAGCCCATTCTCAAAGAGAGCCGTGTCTACCCGCGGGAGACCAAAGCGACTCTCATGTAAACTGGTGACATTTTTGAATCTCCAATCTCAAAGCGAGGCAGCATGACATCATTCTCAAAGCGAGCCGTGTCTACCCGCGAACTACTTCCTGTATTAGATAACTCGCTTTCACGGCCAAGTATACATACCGACAATAATTTGTTCGCGATTGATATGCTCCGAAACGGAAAGAGTCATTTCCCAATTATATAGCCCACGTTATGTTTAGCAATTCGCTTCTAACTCGGCGGAGTCAGCAGGTCAGTGACAAGCCAGATAATCATACGCCGCCTACTCACCCCCCAAATTTTGGGGGGATGGCTCCCATTTACGCGTGAGACTCTTTCTCGCAGTAGGGAGTCTCGCGAGACGAGAATGCGAAGAGCCATGTGCCTGGGCGGAGTTGTGTTTGTAAGAGTCACGTGATTCAAACCTCAGCTAATAAATATTCATGATGCTTGTACTCCTTACCCTTCAACGTCTCCGTATGGCACAGCGTTGCTGAATACTTCGACAGACAGAAAATTGAACAGATCTCAAATTCAGTCAGTCGATAGTATATGGATGAGTGGAGTTAAGTCAAATAGACTTCCTCTATCTTTATATAGATGGAGAAGCCCATCTATGAATTACAACCGTCCACCTACACCTCGGTCTAGTCAACGTGGCTTCGCCTAGGCTCAAACTATTAAGGCACTCGCAAAACTACGGTGGCTTGTTAGGGCCATCCATCTTTCCAATTTTCTGCCTTTCTCTAGTTTTCAAGATTTCACGTTCGCATTTTCTCTCTTTTCTTGTCATCCTCTTAGATTCATTTTTTACATTTTTTTATTCATTTTCAAGAAACTGCAACCATTTCCATACGAAAACGCTGGAAATTCATTTTCAAGAGATAAGAACAATTCAAACGATCACATGAAAACACTGGAAATTAGTGAAAACCTAAAACATTTCGTGAAACATCAGAAATAACAAAAAAAACCCACAGAAAATAATATCCACCGCGGTGTAATTTTCACCACGGTGAAAATAATATCCACCGCGGTGGAAATGATATCCACCGTGGTGGAAATAATATCCACCTCAGTGAAAATAATATCCACCGCAGTGAAAATAATTTTCACGGTGGTGCAATTTTCGAGGTTTCGGTAATTTCCAGAGTTTTCATGTGGTTGTTTGAATTGTTCTTGTCTCTTGAAAATGAATTTCTAGCGTTTTCGTATGGAAGTGGTTGCAGTTTCTTGAAAATAAATTAAAAAAAGTGTAAAAAATCAGAGATAAATTTTGAAAAATCGAAAATGAATCTAAGAGGATGACAAGAAAAGAGAGAAAATGCGAAAGTGAAATCTTGAAAATTAGAGAAAGGCAGAATATTGGAAAGATCAATGCATGGCCCTAACAAGCCATCGTACAAAACGGATTATTTATTAATCGCATGTTATCGACATACAAAGAAATAAAACACTACCGTTTTGTAGTATATACCGGGTATATTAATCTTCTCTGTACCGTATTGGTACTTAAAAGTGATCGTAAACCCTCAAGTATAGTTTTCATCAAATGAAAGACCATAGCGAACAGTGTCGGAAAATATTTATTGTAATTTTTTACGATTTTATTACACAAAGTAAACTGCAAATAAAGCATGGTATTCTATGGTGGTCTGTTGCAATCATATTTAGGTCCAGTGACGTCACACTGCCTTAATACATATATTTCAAACTTTGTATGCACTTTCCAAAGCTTGATTCAAGCTTAAGGTGTGTATACTTTGAGTTTCAACACAGACTCACTGTTCCAATGTGCATGTTTCACTAAAATCGGGGAAATTAATTGCAAGGTTCAAATTGACTTGACACTTATGAGTTACCATCACCCAGATTTTGGTGAAACATGCACATTGGGACCGTGAGTCTATGTTGAAACTCAAAGCATACACACGTTATGCAGGAATCATGCATTGGAAAGTGCATACAAAGTTTGAAATATATGTATTAAGGCACTGTGACGTCACTGGACCTATATATGATCGCAGCAGACCACCATAGAATGCCATGCTTTATTTGCAGTTTATTCTGCATAATAAAATCGTAAAAAATTACAATAAATATTTCCCACACTGTTTGCAATGGTCTTTCATTTGATGGAAACTTTACTTGAGGGTTTACGATCAATTTAATATAGTTGAATGATTGACTGTTGTTCACAGTGGCTTGGTTAGCAGTTGGTGTCTTCGTCGATGTTGTTGTTGTTAATGTTTTTTTATATTTTATTTTTTTTCCATCAAGATTATCTTCCATATATCATGAAAATTCACTCTATACGACCTACATTGTACACCGATCTACATACCCCTCTACTTTATCTTTGCCTATAATAGACAAAGATATACCCCTCCTCTACTATCTTTGTCCGTTATAGACAAAGATATAGCACAGGAGGGGTATGTAGATCGGCGTACAATGTTGTAGGTCGTATAGAACGCATTTTTAGGATATCCACTCTCATTGTAGTATACGAAAAGGTGGGAAATAATTATATTCTTGATGAAAAAAATAATAATAATAAAAAAATATTAACAACAACAACAACATCGACGAAGACACCAACTGTTAAACAAGCCACTGTGCTGTTATTGGCATATAAAAATGAGGAATTTTTAGAGGAATATTTTCATCAAATTGAAGTATGGTCTTTCAAACAGCGTAGGTGAGGATAAGTAAATCTTCTCTCCCTTCATGTTCATGACAGTGCTGATACCAGCTTGAAACTGTTAAAAATGCGGGTACAGAGGGTGTTAACAAGGGATGGGCTCGAAAGACTTAAGCCATTAAGGTGCGCAATTGTCTATTTTGTCCTATCAATTTTGAATGTAATTTGCAGAGCTGCAGCTTTTGAGATATTTTCTAATTAGTGCGAGGAGTTCATTATACAATATATTATTACAGAAATATACAAACTTCCCAGCTATACTACACGTACCGGTACACAGATTTTTTTCAGTACAGCTGATGGTCTATTTTTGTATCACAATATTAGTCCGGCGGCATACAGCTCGATATAACATTTCATTTTTTGATACCAGCAAGAGTATACTATACAGATTCAGATTCGTTTATTGGCGCAAACACAAATCACATTGGTTAAGGCCAGTAACAGTATACATGAACAAGTGTATGATTTTACATGGCTCAACAGAGGCTCGAATTGTTTTCAATTATTTCAAAACTGGTACATGTCAATCTGCCTGTACAGAATATCAACTGACTCTCCTGTCGAAGCTTTGTATTACAAATTTAGCAAATACTCTGGTGATTTTAAAACTATCACATTTTAAAAGTTTGGTGAACAATATACGAGAATGATACTCTGAATTGGGGACGGTCAGACCCAATTCACGAAATAGCGACAATCTCAGATCAGCATTATTTAAACAATGCATAACAAAATGATACTCATCCCCAATAGAGCCCACACAAAACTGGCACGTTCGACCGTTCCTGGGTATAATCGGTTTATGGTAGCGGCCAGTTTCGATTTCTAGCTTATGGTTGCTTATTCTTAGTTTGGTAAGCATCACTCGTTGAGAAGTAGTTACCTTATAAGAGAGATACTTCTCAAAGCCATATATAGTCTTGTTTAAATGAAGCATAAGTATCCAGTTTATGATTTGATGGACTGGACATCGTCCTTCGCCAATTCTGTGTAAACTCGTCTGTTATTCTACTGGCAAACAATCGTGGAAAATGGCTGGTACTAATAATTGCCTGCTGAAGCCAAACATCATAAAAACCATGGGTGGACAATATTTTTTTGATTCTACTGCAATAAGTATTGGGATAGTTAACAGCAAGCTGAAGATTATGTAAATAAGCCTGTTTAACAAGTCTCGAGTTTGGTAAACTCACTAAACGGCACCAGTATTTGATCGCGCTAATATTAGCTAAAACTGTCATGGGTAGCCTACCCATCTCTGCTCGTACAGCTGAGTTACATGCCTTCTTGTTAACACCAAGTGTAAATTTACAGAATTCAATAGGATTAGACTCTGGAAGCTCGTTAACTCCCCAAACTTCAGAGTTATATAAAATGATAGGTTTTATCACAGAGTCGAAAATCTTAGTGCACAGACTTGGTCTTGGGTCATCTCCAACAAGCTGGCAGATCTTATAAAAAGCTTTCAAACCTCGACCTTTTAAATTTTCCAGCGCTTTTGACCATTTTCCATTGGAATAAAATAGTGTTCCAAGGTAAAGAAACTGGTGAACAATCTCAACAATATTATTACCAATGTAGACATGAAAGTTTGGTGAACGACCAGACTTGGAAAAACACATAGCTTTTGTTTTCTGAAAATTAATTGACAAAGGCCACTTGGTGCAGAAAGCTTGCAATTTTGCTAAGGCATTATTCAGACCTTCAGGTGAAAGGCTCAGTATAACAAGATCATCTGCATATAGTAAGCAATATAAAATGAAATTTCCCAAGACTACAGGATCGCAATCCTCACCAAATATATCAGGAAGGTCATCAATAAAAATATTAAACAGTGTGGGACTCAAATTATTACCCTGTAATACACCTCGGCTAGATACAAAACTATCAGATACACCATCACTCAATCTTATGCGCATGGACGGGTCAGAGTACATAGACTTAATGATATTATATATATTACCAGTGACATCTGCTTTGAGGAGTTTGTACAGTAAACCACACCTCCATACCGAGTCAAAAGCCTTGCGCAGGTCCACAAAACAAGCATAAACGCGTTGATTTTGATTTATGTGTGACTCTATTACAGACTGCAAAATAAATACATTGTCAGAAGCACTGTGGTCTTTACGAAAGCCACATTGGGATTCATTTGGTTTGTCAAGAGCTTCCAAGTGACTTTGCAATCTCTTGTTCAAAATGGAGCAGAATAACTTAGATAAGCAACTGCTTATAGCTATACCCCTATAGTTGCTTGGATCTCGTAAATTACCAGACTTATGTAAAGGTATCACGAGTGAAGATTTCCAGGATTCTGGAAAATATCCTGATGCCAAAATCTTGCTGAACAGAACTTGAAGATAGGGCAACAATGCATTTATGCCATATTTGAGCATTTCATTGGTTATCATATCTTCTCCAGCAGATTTTCCAGCCTTCAAGCTTGCAACTGCAGATGATATTTCTACCGAACTGACAGGGCAGTTAAGGAACTCAGAATTACTGTCCTGTTTCTCAAGTGAGGCTAGCCTAGAAAGCAGCTCATTTTCAGAATCTTGATCAAACTGTGCATTATCACATGAATTCATGATATTATTGAAATGACTATACCAGGTTGAAACATCCACCTGATCAGCTGCTTTAACTGTAGTCTTGTCATTTAGCTTACTTAGGAGTGCCCAGTAGTGTTTAGGATCCTGTTTCTCACAGCGTTGCAATTCATCCATAACTGACTGCCTGTATGAAAATCTCTTAACCTTAAGTAATTTTAAATATCGCTTTCTGAGAAGATAGAACTGAGTTCGCGCTGCTAAGTTTGAAGGGCATTTATCATACACCTTTGAAGCTTTACGGAGTTGCAATAAAACTGATTTACATGAATCATCATACCATAACTTGTGTTTAGTGGACTTTTGTTTTGATTTGATGCCACCAACTCTCTGATAAACTATAGCTTTCAAATGCCTGGAAGCTACTTTGTTGACAATGCTCGAGAATTGCTGTACTATGGAAGTTGCAGATGCTTGACATGAGACTGTCGGACTGACAGCCTCAGCAAGCTCTGACTGGATGATGTCAGACTCTAATGACCTACAGTATGGTTCTTTTACATTAGGGGACCACACACATTTGGCAGGTAATGCATGTAGCTTAGCAGAACGCTGTCTCAAATGAAAGTTTGAGTTGCTGAATTTTAAGGACGTCTGAATGACACAGTGATCAGATAACGTTTCATGCAAGGTATTAACACTAAAATAAGTAATAGATTCACTCAGTAAACTACTATTAACTATGCAGTAATCAACTACACTGGCACCATTCCATGTGTAACATGTGAATTTGCCCAATAAATCACCTAAAACTCTACCATTTAGAATTCTCATCCCCGTAGAGATACATACTCGACTTTCATGTAAAAAAGCCATGGCTTATGAAATTATCGAGTTTAAATAAAGATTCATTCATTCATTCATTCACTTAAGTACTTTCCATACATATTAGAGTGCACATCTAATGATAGCCTGTCTCGACAGCAATCTTGTTCATAATCGTCTGGTAAATTGCATGATATTACTTCATTATATATACAATCATTCTGAACACAATCTGAATTACTGCTAGAAATTCTGGCATTAAAATCACCTAGGAAGATTACATCACCAAGTTTAGAAAACTGGATTATATCCTTTTCTAACAGTGAAAAAGCATTGATTGAATCTGTTGTGTTAACTTGACAGACAGTGGAATGTTGTGGACTTATATAAACAATTCCTATATAAACATCATGAGGTATATTTAATGTAGCTTTCTTAAGTTTACACCAAAGGCAAAATCTTGACGCCTGTGTGTTAGACATCTTTTCAATACTTGAATCCAGTTCCAGTTTATAAAACAGACCAATACCACCAGAGTTTCGCCTTGCTTTAGCAGAGGATTTTCCTCTGTTATGAGAAATATAACCGTAACCATCAACAACAGGAACAATTGAATCATCCAACCAAGTTTCAACTAAACCGAAAATGTCAAATCTGTGAACAGTGTTAATAAAATCTGGATCAGCAGTTTTATCGTTATGTTTAGATATCAGACCATTAATGTTCCAGCATGCTACATTTAAAGTAGAAGTTAACGCTGAGTTGCTGGATTTGGTCCGAAGAACGGTACGAATTGGGGCCATGAGATGTTAGAATAAGAATGAGCTGGGGGAAGTTGCTGCATCGGGAGCATATTTATACATAACGATCGTTTTCTGATATGGTGCCAAGCTGGGGAAGGCCTGGTTACAGTGGAAACTGAATTTCAATATCAGTGCATATATTATGCATATTGTTGTTACAAATAAAGGGGGTGTGGTTGCACAAATACACACACTTTCCTTATTTTCCATCCAGTACTGTAATTGTAGAGTAAAGTTGGAATCAAAAAACATGGCTTATTGTGTCATAATATATCTATCTCGACCAACCATGTGACATCAAGTAGGGGACATCTCCAAATGACAACAGATACGATATTATACGAGATAGAGTTACCCAAACGAAAATATACTTCTGGGTTTGAATGTAATCTGTTAAAAGATTAATTACCCATTTAGAATCAAAATGACGATATATGACACCATGGCTAAGCTTGGTAAAGTAAACTTTAATACTTCAATTTTTGTTTCAGGGTTGGAAGCCTTATTGATATATATTGGAAAACTTTCTGAAATTTTAGAATATATTGGCATGATATGGAACGTACGTGGCACCCCGCAATTGGGGGGCTTTGCTTTTTTGTTCATTAGGAAAATTGAGGCTGAGGTGTGAGGCTGATGACTTCACTTTCATTTCCGGTGACGTCACGTCCGGTTCAAAGGTGACGTCCGGGTCATAGGTCACTTCCGTTTCGTTCAGTTGTCTGCCCCTAAATAAGACTACGTTTCAATTATTTCAATGTTAAACCTAATGGGCAATCCACTCATGGGCATTGTGGTATGGGATGTGGCACCTTGTTTTCTCTGTCAGTCGCGCTGAAAAAAAAACGATGGGAAGATTTTCGAGGCCATGAGGTGGCTTTTGCTGAAAAGTTCAAGCAAGTCTGGGGTGGACAGGTTAGGTCAACTCCGGTGCTGTGGACAATGACTAGGCACCGTATGCTCCAGTTATTTCAATGTTAGTCCCAATGGGGAACCCACTCCTAGACATTTCCGGTATGGGATGTGGCGCCTTGTTTTCTCTATCTCGAGCTTTAGAACACGATGGGAGGGGTCTCGACCATGGGGTGAATTTTGCTGAAAAGTTATCGTGCGCTTGCGTAGTGAATAGGCAGATCTACAGTAAACGTTTTGGGGGCGAGAGGCGCCAATATTGGTCCGATTGGGTCAAAGTGAAGCACACGTGGGGAACGTCAGTGGGGACTGGACAGATGTGGAGTGGAAGTAAGGCTATGGCGCGCATGCGCAGACAGGGAATTGTAGGAAAAGGGCATTGGAATGGAAGTTTTGGGGTCGAGGTGGACCATCCCCAGTCCGATTGGGTCGTGTGACGTATCAGTTTGAAACTCTCGTGGGGGAGCGTCCAACTAGACCGGTGTGTAGTGAAAGTAGCGCAATGATTCGCATGCGCAGACAGGGAATGTTGGGGATAAAGGCACTTGGGTGGACCTTTTGGGCTCCCGAAGGGCCAATAGTGGGCGTACTGGGCCGTGTTATGGAATTTTCGGTCTTTAAGACGACAAGGGCTTGTGCGCGATCTTAAGATGCTGTAACGCAAGGTCGTCTGTTGCCTCGGGTGATGGTCTCCATAATTACAAGCGTCTGGTCCGTCATTCATAATTCAGCCGTCGTCCATTAGAGAATATCCGCATCCATAATCCAAAGACGTATTCCATATTCCATATAACAGTATTAGCACCAAATTCAAAAAGACGATCATAGTATACATAAACATAGGCTTGTTCTGCAAGAGAGAAGCGGTCAACAGTTTTCAATGATGCCGGCAAGACATCATGATGTTCCAAGAATATCAAATCCGTATCGCTGATCACTATTCTTAATCCATAATATTCGTTGTGAAGTCGTCATCTAAAGAATGATGTATCTTATTTAGTCTTTGATTGTGACTGTTCATATGAGTACCATGAGGATCTTGAAGTACATGGGTTCATACGGCCCCTAGCCCCGGGTTAAGCGGAATTAGACACAAGTTACGAAAAGTAACGCCACAGATCTTGCACGCTACGCTCGTATTTTGCTATCAGCATGCGATATGTATCGCCAAATTTGAGAAACTTTGAGTGGAAGCGCTTGGTGGTGTAGCCCTGTTTTATAAGTTTCTGCAACAATGTTTTGCGACGTTGATTGTAAATTGTAATCATCTCTTTTGCCATACAGTCGACGAGAGAGAAGGCCCGCTTCATTTTTATAGAGATATAGGTCTAAATAAGATGTGCCTGTAGAGTTATCAGTAGTTTCCTTCAAATCCAGTGAAGGTGGATATATATATCCTTCACTGCGTCATTTATATAGCGATTATCCACAGCGAGAAGATCGACTATATAGCGTTTGGTGAATGAGAAGGAACGGGCTTTGAATGGATCGGTTTTTATGGATAGTATCTGTGTTCAAGAAAACTGATCGTAGATATATTAATGTCAGAAGCCATAAAGCATTCTTTAGCTCTACTACATACAAGAGATATCATTCATGGGATATTTCTTTGTTTATAGAGTTGCTTGAATTTCTCATTAAAAATATCTATGTGAAATTTGGCAACACAATATATAAGCAGGATATAGGTATTCCAATGGGTACTAATTGTGCACCCCTGTTGGCCGACCTGTATCTGTTCTCTTATGAATATGACTATATGCAGGCGCTTTCAAAAACCGATCCATTCAAAGCCCGTTCCTTCTCATTCACCAAACGCTATATAGACGATCTTCTCGCTGTGGATAATCGCTACATAAATGACGCAGTGAAGGATATATATCCATCATCACTGGATTTGAAGGAAACTACAGACAGCCCTACAGGCACATCAAGCCTATGTGTTGGCACAGAAAAGTTGACGACGTTTTCTCCATTCTCGAAGACGGTGATGACCCCACCATCCTTCTCAAGCACTTGAATGCCCAACATCCGAGAATGAAATTCACCATTGAGAAAGAAGATGACAACAAACTCCACTTCCTTGACGTCCTAGTACACAGGCAGAACCATACCCTCAAAACCAGCGTTTATAGGAAACCCACCCACACCGACCAATATATCCATTACCTATCCCACCACCCAAGTCAAGTTAAAGCCGACATCATATCTACCTTAACCAGACGAACCAAAAATATATGTTCCACAGAGAGCCTGCCCAGTGAAATAAACCACTTGAAGACAGTTTTCACTGATCAAAACAAGTACCCCAAAGCCATGCTAGACCGAATTATCAAGAAGACATTGCAACCCCAGCCGCAACAAAATCCAATTCCCCGAGACCCCAGTCCTGTTTTCATCGCTATTCCATATATTGGGCAGACCAGTCATCACATAAAACGACTCCTGAAAGAACAAGCCAGCATCGATGCGGTATTTTCCAGCAGCAGATCCCTTAAAAACCACCTTAACGCTACAGGACGACTACCACCAACCGACCTACCCCAGCCCAAGGGAATTATCTACAAAATTGACTGTTCCTGCCAGGAAAGTTACATAGGAGAAACCATGCGACCCCTCAACGTCCGCATCAAGGAACATAAGGCCTCCAGCAATAAAACAGACGGAAAATCAGCCATTTCGGACCACCTGACGGAACACCCAGGACACCAGATAAATTGGCAAAACATACAAAAACTTTCCATCCACCAGACCGACCAAAAAAAGAGAAGACTACAGGAAGCCATTCACATCAAAAGACACAAGCCCGCAATCAACGGAGACAGTGGACAGTTTGTACCCAGCGCCTATGACAGCCTTATCAGCTTAGATGGAGATTATCACCGTGACCGTTAATCCTTTCCATTATCCTTTATGTACTTCTCACACGTTATGCTATTTATCCATGTGATTATCTCTTACCAATTGTATATTCCTCACACATATAAGATTCAATAATTTTGTCACTTTAACCATGAGGCCACTTTGAACTTAATCTGTAATCACCCATTGTCTTTACCCGCTTAGATGATTAGCAGATTACAATAGACATATTCACTGTTTGATTTTCTTTATTTTGACATGATTAACTCATGAAACCTATTGTGCAATGATTATTTTGTGACCTTGTTTGCTTGTTGTCACTTGTATAAATACCCTCAACTGTACTATGTAGATCATGATGTTACCCAACTGACGCCTCAACACAGAATATGATCCTTTGACTTTCACGCAATATAGAACGTAGACCTGCCGTTCTGTACCCCAATACACACTCCAAGCAATTGTTACAGGCACAGATTTCTGGAAGGACCCCCCCTGTTCCCGAGGGCGTCAGTCGGGAAGTCGGCTCTAAGAACCCTGAAGACGCCCTGGTTCTCCCAGTTTTTTCTGGACGGCTTTGTGCGTACTATGGGGTACCAAGACAAAGGAATCATACACGCGATTACAGTGAACTCACAATTACCAGTATAACAACCAACAAAAAACAGAAAGAGACTTACGAACTTGTACATATAGCGATTCCTATTTACTTCTATTTATATCTCCTACTAATCTCTCATTGTTATTTATTATTTATCTATTTATTTATTTATTTATATATTTAGCGCTGGAAAAGATATTCAATAAACAACGTAATGTACCGCGAGAATCGAATAAAACATTGAGTTGATGGGCCGCGAAATCCGAATGGGAAGCGGCCCTTAAACTACAATTTCAATCAATGTAGATCATTTACTTCTATTTATATCTCCTACTAATCTCTCATTGTTATTTATTATTTATCTATTTATTTATTTATTTATTTATATATTTAGCGCTGGAAAAGATATTCAATAAACAACGTAATGTACCGCGAGAATCGAATAAAACATTGAGTTGATGGGCCGCGAAATCCGAATGGGAAGCGGCCCTTAAACTACAATTTCAATCAATGTAGATCATTAGCTTTGAAAAAGTTGGAAGTATCTCCAACGAAACGTCAGCTCCACAGCAATAAAGAAGTTGTTATCCATAGAATAGCCTTGTGTTACATCATATTTAGATCTATATCTCTATAAAAATGAAGCGGCCATTCTCTCTCATCGACTTTATGACAAAAGAGATGATTACAATTTCGATATCGTAAACTATCCCTATCTGGACAGTAATATTCCAGTGGGACCTGCATATGGCGTATACATATCTCGCTTAGTAGCATTTGCTAGATCCTGTGTTAAATGTGACGATTTTAATCAACGTCACAAAACATTTTGTTACAGAAACTTATAAAACAGGGCTATTCCACCAAACGCGTCGACTCAAAGTTTCTCAAATTTGGCGATACATATCGCATGCTGATAAAAAAAATACGAAGGTAGCGTGCAAGATCTATGGCGCTACGTTTCGTAACTTGTGTCTAATTCCGCTTAACCCGGGGCAAGGGGCCGTATGAACCCATGTACTTCAAGATCCTGATGGTACTTATATGAACAGTCACAATCAAAGCGTGACTGAGATACATCATTCTTTAGATGACGACTTTACAACGAATATTATGGATCAAGAATACTGATCAGCGATACGGATTTGATATTTTTGGAACATCATGATGTCTTGCCGGCATCGTTGAAAACTGTTGACCACTTCTCTCTTGTAGGAAACAAGCCTATGTTTATGATTGTCTTTTTGTCCCCTGCCGCAACGCGGCCGGGGACTTTAAAATGGTTCTTGCTTCGTTGTGTCCGTGGATGTCCGTGGATGTCCGTGGATGTCCGTCCATGTCTGTTCGAAGCGATAACTTCCTAACGCTTTGTTGGATTCTTTCGAAATTCGGAATATGCATTCCTTGCAGCAAGACGCCAGTCCGTATTGCATTTCAGCAACATCTGCCTGAAGGTGGCGCCACTAGTTCTTGCTTCTTTGCGTATGTGGATGTCCGTGTACGTCCGTCCATGTCTGTTCGAAGCGATAACTTTCTAACGCTTAGTTGGATTCTTCTGAAATTCGGCATACGCATTCCTTGCGACAAGACACCAGTCCGTATTGCATTTCAGCAACATCTGCTTGAAGGTGGCGCCACCAGTTCTTGCTTGTTCGTATCCGTGAATGTCCGTGTACGTCTGTTCGAAGTGATAACTTCCTAACGCTTTGTTGGATTCTTCCGAAATTCGGAATATGCATACCTTGCGACAAGATGCCAGTCTGTATTACATCTCAGCAACATCTGCCTGAAGGTGGCACCACTGGTTCTTACTTCTTTGTGTCCGTGGATGTTCGTGTACGTCCGTGCATGTCTGTTCGAAGCGATAACTTTCTAACGCTTTGTTGGATTCTTCTGAAATTCAGCATTCGCATTCCTTGCGACAAGAGGCCAGTCCGTATTGCATTTCAGCAACATCTGCCTGAAGGTGGCGCCACTAGTTCTTGCTTCTTTGCATCCGTGGATGTCCGTGTACGTCCGTGCATGTCTGTTCGAAGTGATAACTTCCTAAAGTTTTGTTGGATTCTTCCAAAATTAGAATACACATTCCTTGTGACAAGACGCCAGTCCGTATTACATTTCAGCAACATCTGCCTGAAGGTAGCGCCACTGGTTCTTGCTTCTTTGAGTCCGTGGATGTTCGTGTACGTCCGTACATGTCTGTTCGAAGCGATAACTTCCTAACGCTTTGTTGGATTCTTCCGAAATTCAGCATTCACATTCCTTGCGACAAGAGGCCAGTCCGTATTGCATTTCAGCAACATCGGCCTGAAGGTGGCGCCACTGGGTCAAAATAGATTTTTTTCCCCGTGTACATCTGTTCGAAGCGATAACTTCCTAATGCTGTGTTGGATTATTCCGAAATTCGGAATACGCATTCCTTGCAACAGGACGCCAGTCCGTATTGCATTTCAGCAACATCTGCCGGAAGGTGGCACCACTGAGTTTCTCTTCTTCTTGTCCGTTCCAGTCAAAATGGGCCTTCAATTTTGCTATATGAAATCATTCTATTCCACATCATATGATTTACCCTAAAGCTTTTGCATGAACCACATTTTATTTCAGAAGTATAATGTGAAATAACTGGCGGGGAAATCCCCGCAGTACTGAATCCCTGATTTTTGAATTTCGTGTCATCTTAAACGAAGGACAATATTTCCTTCAATTTTGCTAACAAATAATTGTATTGCACATCATATGATTTACCCTGAAGCTTCTGCACGAATCATTTGTGTCCACACATGTATATTACTATATTAATTACAACTGTGTTCCTAATGTTTGGGTGCACACTGTGCATATGATCAATGTCCTGAATTGAACTGAATTCAACCTTGCCCGTCTTCAGACTGACAGATGATGGCATGCAGTTGTCAGTGCAGTTGTTCATGTACAGGGAGCTTTCTATGAATGAGTTGCAACCCCAAAAGGCTTAAAATTTATCAGACACAGACCCATGTTTTTACCCTCGGCCAATTTTGGCCATGGGGTATTGTCATCATCTTGTACGTCCGTCTGTCCGTACGTCCGTTCGTGAGCGAGATAGCCGGAAAACTGTTCCGCTGATGAATTCCAAATTTGGTATGTTTATTTACCTAGTCAAGGACCAGAAGCCTATAGAATTGGGACCTGATTGGGTGGGAACCTTAGCAGCCATCTTTAATTTCATGCAAAATGGATAATGATCCATATCTCGGAAACCATTCAACTGTTCAATATGAAATTTGATATACATCATCGATACATCAAGCAACTTTCAACGAATTACCAAACAGGCTTTTCTGATTAGCTGGGAACCCTGGAGGCCATCTTTAATTCATGCGAAATCGATAATGATAGCCTACATATCTCGGTTACCATTCAATTGTTTTAT